>KE505094.1:396375-422442 GCA_000441515.1 Elaeis oleifera
GAAAAAAAACCGATGCCAGCCCTTTCGTCTTCCGCTCTGTGGCTGTGATCGGTCACCGGCCGATCGGCCGTCGGCGACTGACCGGTGACTTCTCACTCTCGGACCGAGCGGGAAGCGGGGACTTGGGGCTGTGCAGGCCGCAGAGTCCGGTAGGGGCCAGGGAGGGGCCTTCTTCCGGGCTCCGGCTGCCGGCCCGGCGCACTGAGCGGGGCGGAGGGGAGTGCCGAAAACAAAAAAATGAAGAACTTACCGGTGGAGGCCGGCGGGGTGGACCGCTCACCGATGAAGGTGTGGTCCGTGTGGACTGTGGAGGTGGAGCCGACGAGCCGTGGTGGTCCTGGACCTCCTCACCAGTCACCTCCTGATGGTCTTGCCTTGCCGCTGCCGCCTTGCCGGTCGGGAGGCCTTGTCGGGCCGGAGAGACTGGGACTGGTGGGCGTGGACTTGGAGGCGGGACTGGGACGTCGGAGGCGGAGACATGGAGGCGGAGGCGGGATCGGAATGCTGGGATGCGCCGATGCGGTCACTGATGGAGCGTGGAGGTGGGACTGAGACGCCGGACGGTCAGAGGTGGAGGCTTGGAGGTGGAGGCTGGACCGCGACTGGACTTGGAGACGGGATCGGGACGCCGGAGGTGGGATCGGGACGTCGGGATGCGATCACTGATGGAGCGTGGAGGCGAGATCGGGACGTCGGACGGCCGGAGGCGGAGGCTGGACCGCCGACCGCAATGCCAGAATGCGAGCGAGCGAGGGGCCTCTTGGGGCCGGAGGCCTAAGGTAAGGGCTTCGATGGTCTTGCCCTTCAGCCGTCCCTGCAGAAAGTTTGTGTTTGCAGCAAAAAAGAGGCAAATTTTACTTCGTTTATTTATAGGTGACTCTTATTCAATGATCTCGTGAGCTCACGTAATCCCAAAATTTCCGCAAATTGTTCATCTGCCAATGATGGTATGATAATAGTAGTGACAGGTATCACGCTAGAATGGAATGCGAGGTATTATCTAATAATTGCAATTGTCGAAGGGTCAGTTAGGGAGGTTGTCCGGAGCAACTCGTGTTGTTTAGAAGGAATATCGAAGAAGGAAATGAAAGTGATGGAAGAAAGTTAAAAAAAAAAATTTACTTCTATGATCTTTCTCTTAAAGAAATTAATAGCCTTCCCTCGAAGAAATTAAAGAAAGTAACGATGTTTCTCTTAAACCTGTCTATTATCTAATCTTTAAGAGCGATGTTAGTGAAATCTAAAAAAGTGATGATTAAAAAGCTTTTCTATGGGCCCAAATTGATGTTATATTGATGAAAGCAAACAACATATTAACCGTCTCTCAAATTTGTCCCATGCTTAAAGTGACAAAGTGTTTTCCATGTTTGAGAGAATAAGAACTTGCTTTATAGTTCTAGAAGGATACTACTTGTTATGTGAAGCATGATTGGATGCACCACCCATCCCTCCTCCCCCAAACACACACACACAAAGCACGCAAGAACCATGAATGTTGATGGTTAGCTTACTAGTTATTTTGATTTTGTGCATCTCCCCAGACATAAACAGTAGATAATTCTTCTTTTAATTGAAAGGTGCAATGTGATAATGTCCATAGAAGTGAATTCTCTTAACGTAACGTTTTTGTTACTTTCAAATCATGGAGATCAATGACGCAGATTTATTCTTCTAATGCTGCACGGCAAAATCAATCTTTAAAACGTTTGTTATCTTTCTAGCACAGCAGTCTCCTTGGAGTCTAAAGATTCAGGGAAACAAACCTCAAGGTTAAATTATAAATTCGACAACAACGTTATTGTTCTCATCCTGGGTAAATTATAAATAGATGGCCATGATGATACAACTCCATGACATGATGCTAACAAACAAGTTTTAATTTATATGATTTATACTAGGTGGACTTGGTAGTCAATTTATCCCTCTTCCTACTGCCTCTGCATTCATCACAAACCAAAACTAATGGCAGCATGCAGGCCCATGGTCAGCCCTAGCCATTAAAAAAAAAACAATCACATCATCACTTTTACTTTTTTAATAAACTGGATATATTATACTATTTTAGAACAAACACATCCATAAGAATCAGCATCTAGGTTCCAAATGAGGTTAAGAAGTTTCATAATTTAATATGCAGCACTCCACATGGACGGGCAAGAAGCGCGTCCGAAATTAGCAGCCAGACACCTAAACAAAGAAGGAAATTAATGAGAATATTAATTAAAGCATGGAAGATCAAAAAGGAGAAGCTTTTTGCACTAACAAAAGACCAAAGACTAACACACTCTCCACGCCCTGCCGTGCATACATAAGCCAGTGGAGCCAGAAAAAACCAAGACTAACGCATTCTCCACACCCTGCCCTGTATATGGAGCAAAAAAAAAACAAAGGCTAACGCACTCTTCACGCCGGCAGTGTATTTTTCCACTTTATTTTGTCCTACATACATAAACCAGTGGAGATGGTATCTGGGAGATGCTCACTGTAAAGGAGATATGGAATAGGATGAGAGGGAGGGTTGCATTGGGGCTCGCTGTTTTAATAGTCTTTGTTTTTTGAGCGTATACTATCTTGTTTAGTGGCAGAAGATTGCAGCAGGAGAGCAAGAAGGGTTGGGTGAGGGAGGGGGGGCGAGAGAGAGAGAGAGGAAGTACCGAAGCGAGTGCGTGGAAAGGTTCCCCTTCGTGGGCAGAGGAATCGGCGAATCATGGGAGGATGCGAGGGCGGGCCCTGTGGATTTCTCTCTCATAATACCCAGAGGTACGAGCGAAAGCCCGCTCCTTTTCCTGTTTCTGCCATGATTCCCCGTTGGAATCTGGCGTCCGTGACGAATTCTTTTTCTTTTCTTTTTGCTTTCGCTGAATTTGGGTGAAAATCGATCTTTCAGGGTTTCTCTTCTTTTATCGTTTCCTTGGCTCTCCCAGCTTGATTTGTCGAGAAGGGATGGCTGTTGTTTTGCCTTATTGAACAGTCCATTGGAATCTGGCGCCTTTGAAGAATGCTGGTTTTTTCGCAGATTTTGGGTAAATAATCGATCTTTTATTTTTATTTTTGTTCTTTTTCCTGGCTTTAGTCGGCTTTCCCGATCCTGGAATTGGTAAAGGAGGGATTTTTCTTATTGTGTAGTTTGGGATGCGGGATTTTATTTGGGTTTGGGGAGAAATAGGGTTCCATTTCTTGTTGGGGATTTGTTATCCGAGTTCTTGATAGGAAGGAGCGTAAGGACGTGGGCCTTTGTTTATGGGAGGTAAGGGTACTGGATTTCATGCGGGTTTGTCGGAAATAGGCGTTTCATTGTTTCTTTCGGTGTTGGGGTGGTAAAATAGGGATCTTGCTGAAGGGGGGCCGTGTCTAAATCTACCCTTACCTCCTCTTTCGAGGGTTATTCTTCACAGAAGAGGCAGCAATGGGGCTGCAGTCTTTTCTTTTTAGCTGTTTTTCATGCTATTGCTTTTGCTTTTGGATGCTGGTTTGCGTGTTGGTTTTGCATAGAGATACGGTTTTGTTCTCAAGATTTTCTTTGGGAGAAAAATGTTAGGAAAGGGACTCGCAAGGAACTTTCCTGCTACTTATACAAGAATGTAATATTAGATTTTGTTGTTTAACCTGGGAATCCAATCTGTTAAATCTTTGATTTGATTTTTTATTCGATGTTGGTTCTGATATTTTTTCTCCAAGATTTTGCTTTGAGCCTTCTTGATTGTTACCCGCAGTGAAAGGTCGGATTTTTCCTGTGGTTTCTGCTCTTTTATTTGAGTATCTTCACGAGGTGAAGTGCATGAAGGCTATGCCTTGAATCTCTGGAATTTTGAAGTAAGATGCCCCTGCTTGTATTTATATGCTGGTCATTAACTAAAACTTGTAAGGATGCTATTTCCATTTGGTTTTGCCTTTCACTCTTCTATTAATTTCTCTTGAGTGCATTGCCTTAGATGTTTCTCCCATTTTCTCAGAAGGAACGTCTGGTTGGACCTGAGTTCTTATTTACCTAAAAGTTGTTAGGTAAATTTCTTCTTATAAATCTTCATTCTTATGTATGCATTATAGCACTGTTCTGTTTATAGTCCTTGTTTGATTCTTGGCTGGAGAAAAAGATAACATAATAACTGTGCTCTCTTAACATATTTTGTTCGCCATAAGCAAAGGGGTACTTTCTAATGTCTATTCGATCACATGAAATTCAGGGTGAGACATTAAGTTATATGATTCGGTATGGTTCCATCTGGGTAGCACTTTGCAGGAGCTGGACGTGAATATGTTGGTGGGGACATGCTCCGGGCAAGTGAAGCTGATATTACTGCTCTTCTTCTGGTCTTGGTTGTGCTCCCTTTGGTCACTTACATTTTACTTGGAATATGGAATGAGACTTCGAAAAAGAAGGCCAGGATAAGTATGCTTGCTCAGCTTGCTGCTGAGGAAGCTCTCAGAGTTGAAGCAATGGCATCTGCTGATGTTATACCAGCTGGACCTTCTTTAAAAACTGGTTTTCATGAGTGTGCCAGATGCTTTTCTCCTGCTACAACCCGCTGCTCTAGATGCAAGTCTGTCAGATACTGGTATGAGTGTTGTTATAATTTTTTTTCCTTTTTCCACTTTGTCTGCATCATTAAGTAGGTCATTTTATTCTTAAACTTGTTCTTCAATGTTCTATGTGCTTTCTGCACAATCATCAATTTTCACATGATAAAATACTGAAATCTTGCATGAATTTCCTTGTAACTTAGCTGTGATTCTTTAGCTTTCTGGAAGTATTTGTTTATTCATGAAATTGTTCAGAAAGCTCTTTAAGTAAAAGTTTTTTCGGACAACCATTAAAATAATGAGGCTGCTTCTGGTACAAAAATGATTATTGAATCGGTCTTTCAAATGAGAAAAATATGATCATCACATGTTTTACCTGAGGCCAGATTTTGGATAATTAAATATCTTATCCTATTAGTTTTTATCATAGGAAAGGAAAGCTAGATTTTTTCTTCTTATCAATTTTTAATATGGTTGTTGATATAGCCTATCATGACCCTTCTTTTAGAAGAACTAAAGAAAATAGGATATGATAAAAATCCTATGTGGAGTCATCACTAGTTTGTGATTTTGAGGGTTTTAGGCGCATAAAAGATTGAATCGACAAAAAAAATGCACTTTTTCCATTATTTCTGCAATGGTAAGGGGTTCATGGAGCTTATTCAGCAGATATTTCATATTTGCTAAGTATAAAACCTTGTCCTTTTCATATCTTGAATGGAATTTGTGCTATCAATCTAGTGGTGTTCATCCATATGAGTTGTTGAAAGATAAGTTAGGAAACCTATAGATTATATTCTTCATTAGAGCGTTGTTTTTAAAATTCACATTGATTATTGTGCAAATTGAAAATATCACAAAAACCAAAGCACATTTTGGATGAAAAGTTTTGTTCAGGTGGCCACGTTGGACCTGTTTTAGACTAAACATTTTGAATTGAGTTGACATAAGAACATTTGATTTAATGTGAATAAAATAAATCCCAACATACAGTTTTTAGGGCAGAGCAAATGAAAAGAACAAAAGATTGAACTTGCTGACAAGGTGGGTAATACAGAGTTGAAGTGTCGTTTATCATGCAGATTGAATAAGGCCATGAAACCATTGTCAAAATTTGGAGACTAGATTTTTTTCCTTCCTCCAAAGTATTGTACTTTATGGTCAAAATTACACTCTACATTAATAGTGAGGGAATCATCAAGCTTATCTTTAGTGTGAGTTGGTAGAAAAAGTGGTCTTCAATGAGAAAATTCCTCTGGTTGGGTATCTTTGAGTTGGATTTGCTTTTCTTACTTTAAGATTAAAACTCCAGTGCCTGACCTGTGCCATGGAGGGTGCCTCATGTCAATTTTTAAAGCTAAATCTCACTTCTGATAAGGGTGTCTGTCTGCAATTTCTGCATTATTTTAATACCTGATGAAAGGTTGGTCATGTTGGCATTTTCACAAATAAATTTGATTGGAAACTTTTCTCTCTAGTATCATTTCATAAAATATATCCTGCGACAATATGGCATCTATAAATCTGTTTTAATTGTTCATAGCATATCCTCTCATGCAAAAGAAATCAAACACTTGAACATGGTAGTTTATGAATGCATTACTGGTGTCTGGCATATATTTTAGTATTTTCTGCAGCTTAAGATTGAACTCGCTGCTATACCCAGCAGATTATGTGCAGAATGAAATGTCATATTTCTTGTAGACTTAAGATTGTCAAGAATTGCTCGATGTAGTTAAAGATGAGGAGAAATGCTTGATGTAGTTAAAGATGAGGAGAAAAGCTTGATGTAGTTAAGGATGAAAATAATACTTACAAACACTATGAATAATGTTAAGTGATAAAATATTTTATAATAAAATTCAAATTTTTTGCCCTCTTCACTGGTTTTCATTGTTTTCAGTTTTTATGCAGAGGAGTTCAAATACACTTGTTCTCTCTCTCTCTCTCTCTCTCTGTGTGTGTGTGTGTGCATGCGTGCGCGCGTGTGTGCGTGCGTGCACGTGCGGGAAACCAAATACACTTGTTATTTAAAGAGATAAGGATTGGCGTCTTCTTCTCAATATTTATGATTTTCTAGGTGCAGGAAAAGGTGAAGATTGTACTTACAATCATGATGAATAATGTTCATTAATGATCATATTTTTATAACAAAATTCAAACTTATAGCCCTCATACCTGGTCTTCATTGTTTTCAGTTGTTATACTGAGGAAACAATACACTTGTTATTTAAAGAGAAAGGGGTTGTCATCTTCTTCCTCTCTGTTCTCAAAACCCCTGGCTGTAACTTTATTTCAATTTATAATGCAGAGATTTTTTCCTCCTCGCAACTTCAAATGTTAGCTCATCACATTTTGCAGTTCTGGAAAGTGTCAAATAATACACTGGCGGCTGGGGCACAAGCAGGAATGTCAGCAATGGCAAGATAACAGCTCCAATGTTTCTGGTGACTTTTCTCTTACAGAAACAGTTCAACAGAATTCTCATTTAGATGGCCTCAAATCATCATTCCTTGGAAGTGATTTTGAAGAGTCCCTTCATGGTGATCTTTGTGGTAATGTATCAAGTGATCCTTGTGTTATGAAAATTGATGCATCTCTAGATCCAGCTGCAGGAAGAAATCTGTCAGACAAGCATTCCCATAATAGATCAAAAAGATTTTCTTTAAAAGTGATGAAATTGCTGCACGTGCATATGATGATACCATTATTTGTAACACAGATTCTCAAACTGAATGTTCAAGTTCCTCGTTTACGGAGTTTTCATCAAAAGATGCTCCTCTGGAACATAAGGTTGTTGCCATTTATGCTGGTTTCTATAATATGTGCTTCACTGATTTGTAAACTATAATTGCTTCTTTGCTGCACCGTCTAACTACCAATGTTTAACCTTGATGGTTTCAGTTAGGAACTGTGAACTTCACACCTGATGATGAAACTCATAGGATTCAGGACACCAGCAGTTCGTCCACCATCAAAATAATTTGCATCAGTCTCATAAATTAACAGATGAAATTAGAAATGGACTTAAGACAAGCAGTTCTCCTGGAATATCAACCCCATCCCATGTGGAGAGAAATAGGATCAATGGATGTGGCATTGGTGCTAATACCGCTTCAGAGAAAGTTGAGTGGTCTGAAGGTGGATTTTCTTCTGCTAGTTCAGCAGTTGACTTGATCTATTCAGCTGAAAGGTTTCAGCTAAGGAAGCATTGTTTTAAAAACCTCCATACACATTGGGGGACACAACTTCTTTATCACAAAATCAGCTGAAAAAGCATCAAGAGAATACCCATCTCAAGGAATAGAAAGGCGTGCCTACATGGAAAATGAATCTAGTAAGCTACCTAAAACTTGTTCAGTGATCTGTGATGGCATTTCTTGGCTTTAATTGCCTCCTGTTCAATTATGTTCTTTTGTTCTTCTTCTTCTTCTAATTATTTTTTTAACCTGTGCAGGATGCCCTCAACAAATGTTCACGGGGCTGCAAAGAGATCTCCAACATGGAAGAGGCAAAAGTGGCAGGATCAAAGAAACACTCAAAATGTCTCAAACATAATCTTTTGAGTTTGATAAACGACAATAAGAAAATAAGGTGATGGTTTTCTTGAAATGCCATATTCTTTTCCAATTATGGACAATTACAATCATAGTTTTCTTCCTTGAAGACAATAACTAAATGCTTTGCATTTCACATTCTGCATTTTTAGGTGTGCCAGCTGTTGTTCCTTATGAGGATCTTGTCAAGTTTTTTCAGTGTAAAATCTGGGGCATATCTCCGAGGGGGCTTCTTAATTGTGGAAACAGGTACCACATAAATAGTTACTTTTATTTGGATGATGGCTTTCCCTAGAGATAGGAAAAGCAGGCTGTAGCATATTTAGATATTTACTAATCTTATCATGGTATATTGGTGTTAGAACACATTGCTAATAAGCAAGACTACAACAGCTGACTTAATTTTGTTTATTCTCCATGCCCAGAAATTGTTGTATTGATTCCTAAGGATAGCTTGTGACCAATTTCCATATTTTTGGAACATAGTTCTTCTCTCATCTATCAACTTATCCTGTCAAGCTTCAACAAACTTTCGAAATCCATTTACGTTTTCTGATTCAGTGAAGGAATGATTCATTCTTTAATTTCTGATCCCAAAGAATGATTCTTGAGAGACTTTTGCAATAATTATAAGAAATATCATCTTGATAAAGCATACGCTCCATTCTAGAAGTTAGCTTGTACAATGTGAAGATTGATATTTGTCTCATCTACCAACTTAAACTATAACATCAAACTTGGAGAATCCCTTGGAAGCTGATTTAGGAGTCTGTACAACTCCAAAGCAGGTAGATGGTGGCCCCCACTTTGACTTTATGTTTTTGGAGAATTACTCTCAATATATGTGGCCTTTTTGCAAAGAGTATAAGACATCCTCTGAATCAACAACATGGAAAACCTATAAACCGAAAATGAAACCAAGGATGTCTTGGTTTAGACAAGTGTATCACATTTATAAGGTTGATAATTTAATATCTAGATATAGTGTTGATAAAACCCTCATGCTTAATCTGACATGACAACAATCCTTATTTATAAGGAAGCCATACATTGAAGATCTCTGTTATGCAATTCTTTTTTTTTTCCAGGGCCTCCCTTAATGTATTCAGATGCTTTTCGACAACATTTATGCAATTTAGGATCACCTAAATGATGATATATCTGAAAGATCTGCAGAATTACATCCTTTTGTCCAACTTCACTCCTCTGGATTGCAAGACATTCTGTATTCTAAAGTATCAAATTCTACCTTACCTCGAGAGTGCAGATTGTGAAACCATTATACAATAGATGAATCATGAAAGTTCTTTAAGTTCTTATGTAACATTTCGGTATCTGACCTTCATAGCCTGTTTCATGCAGTTGCTATGCTAATGCTGTCCTGCAATGTCTGACCTACACAAAACCTCTCATGGTGTACTTGCTTCAGAGGTCGCATTCAACAACTTGTACTACTCGGACTCTTGCCCTCATTCTTTTAAAATAAAATCCACAAAAGCCAGATCGCTTATCTAGATGGTTAGTCTAATTTTCATTTGTTCATTCTATGTATGTTAGGTCGGGTCAAAGGTTGGTGTCTCATGTGTGAACTTGAGCAGCATGTTTCTGTGCTGCGGGAAGGTGGAGGCCTTTCGTCTCCCAGTAGGATCCTTTCAAACATGAGGAATATTGGATGTCGAATGGGTGGTGGTAATCAAGAAGATGCACATGAATTTCTAAGGTGCAATATGTGAATGTGGCACTTCTTTGCCATGCTTAGTCATTAGTTTGAAAATTCCTTGCATTTAGGTTTAGTTTTGAAGTCTGTTTAACTCTGTTGCTGCAGAAAAATGTAAAAAAATGTCTTACTTGTGTATGCCATGTTGTTTCATTCATGCTTCCTTGTACAAAATACAACCAGGCTTCTAGTTATGTCTATGCAATCTACGTGCCTTGAGGAATTTGGTGGTGAGAAGGAAGTAGATCCAAAATTGCAAGAGACAACACTAGTACAACAGATTTCGGTGGTCGGCTCAAGTCAAAGGTGAATATCTATTTTTGACTTTTTTGCAGTATTCATGTTGTTTAAGTTGATGATAGTGTATAGTATTATAAACACAAGTTGTCACTGTACTAATTGATTTACCTGATTGAAACAAGGTTAAGTGCCTGAGGTGCCATATAGTGTCTGAAAGATATGAGAATATTATGGATCTTACATTGGAGATACATGGTTGGGTTGAATCTTTGGAAGATGCACTCACACAATTTACAGCTCCCGAGGATTTAGATGGAGAGAACATGTACAGATGTGGAAGGTTTGGTGATACTCCTTTTTTTCATCATCTAAATTTAACCACTCCCCCTCCCCTCGTCATTTCTTGTTTCAGTTTAATTTTACCTTTGCTTTTGATGCATAGGTGTTCTGCATATGTTAATGCTAGAAAGCAGTTGACCATACATGAGGTGCCAAACATCTTAACGATAGTTCTGAAGAGGTTCCAGGTACTAAATTGGTTTCTGGTTCTTCTTTTGTAGGATGATGCATTGTGCTAAACAGAACGAAGATCATTATTGTCATTCCTTTCACTTTCATTATTCAGATAGAAGCCTTCTGGATTTTATATGATACTGCTACGCAATTTGTTACTGCAATTTCATCAATGTTGGAAAATACACTATGCTGTACGGTGCCCTGTCACTGCAAAATTTACTGTTCTTGTCAAGATTTCTCTGTGTTATAAATAGAAACATATAAAGCTGGGCTCTAGGAGATGTTGCTTGTTATATATTTTCAAGTTTTCTGAGGTTTAATAAGGAGTGCATGTACAAAGGTATACATACATTAAAAGAATGAGGAAAGGTGGCAGGTTGGGTCCATCAAATTAACCCTTGAATGGAAAATTAATTAATTTTCATTAAAACCTTATCGTATGGTGACTATGAGTATGGTCAATTTTGGAAAGAAAATTCTGTTGAAAAGATAATGCTGACTTGTCCAACTACCATTCAGTTATCTATCGGGGACGGTGTGCATCTTATGGCTTAGGATGTGATCTGCCAGTCGATCAAGGATGGGGGTCTTAGTATCCGTTGGTGAGATGTGAGGCTCTGATTGTGAGATATGCTACCAGATTCTTTTTTCGACCAGATAGCCTTTGGAGCATGGTGATAAGGGCCAAGTATGATTGTGGACTTTGTGCACAAACATCCAGGTGAGTCAGAGTAGTTTATTCATATGGAGGAAGATCTACTCTTATGCTCCAAAGGTGATGGCTCAGATTAGATGGGTGGTGGGGATGCCAGATTGCAGACCTTCCGTGAGACCCACAGATAGTTGACTTCCCACTAAGCCGGTGGCGGACTTTTGTTAGAATTGATGTTGGGGAGTCCATGAGGGTTTGTGACTTGTTCTATCCTAATGGGAGGGGCTGGAGTATTGCGGTGGTGACTCGCTTTTTAGTGATTAGCTGGTTGAGAGGGTGCTCTCCCATATGGTTCTTGGCCATGGTGGCCAGGATTTGAGGGTGTGGAGATCGTCCTGTAGTTCGAGGGTGGTGGTTCGAGACCTCTACGACATGTATAAGAGAGAGCTGGTTAGGCAACTGGATAGTGCTCGGATCTGGAGGCTTGGAGTGCTTCTAAGAGTATATTTTTTATGGAAGTTTGCTTAGGGGCACTTTTCTGCCATGACTATGCTGAGGGACAGAGAGATAGATCTCTCACCCATCTGCCCGTGTTAGAGGTGAAGGATGAGAGACTGTGGGACACGTTGTTCCTCTGCCTTAGAATTAGATTGATTTGGTGGTTGACCGGCCTCTTCTTGGCGGTTGCCTTAGCAGAGATGCCGGTACAATTTTCCTTAAGACCTTGCGGTAGAGTGTTGGCACCGAGGCTACTAGATTTTTAGGCACCCGAGCTGCCTACATTGCTTACCATATCCAGTTGATCAGGAACAACACCATGAGTCGAGAAGGCATCCCATGAGGTTTATCTTGGAGAGAGCTTTGAGTCAGGATGCTGAGACTGATCACCCATCATTGATGATTTGGCCTTGATGACTACGGATTCCTGGGACTCTCTTTCTGCTCATACAGCGATCCATAAGGTTTTCATCATCTGGAAGACCCCACCCAACTTGCCTTAGGGTCAATTTCAATGGCAGTGTGATCGGTAGCAGAGGAGTTGAGTTTGTGATTCGTGGGTTGGGCTGGAGGCTGGTGGCTACGGGTGGTGGTCATCTTTTTGAGCCATTATTCCGGAAATGGAGCTACGGTTAGCCTGGACGGGCATTGCATATATGAGGCTAATCTTGGGAGCTGATCACCTCGTCATAGAGGGGGATTCAGCTACGATGGTGGGGTAGATTCAGGGGTACACGAGGGCAGATACCACAAATCTGCTTTTGTGTGATATGTGGAGGCTGATGAGGGAGTGTATTTCACTGGATGCTTGGCATATCTATCAAGAGTGAACAATGTCGTGGGTTGGGTCGCCCCCATTATGGAGCATTTTGGGAGGTGCTATGGATGGATGCGGGGGCTGCTCCGGTACTATTTCATGATATTTTGTTTCTTTGACTCTTTTTGTTGTATTCAAGGACCGTCGAACTGGAATCGATGGCCGTGCCAATCGGCCGGTGGTATGGTTTGGTACGGTTTTGTACTGTTTCGTGCCGGACCGAACCGACAGGGTAGAGAAGAAGAGAGGGAGAAGAGAGGAAGAGAGAGAGGGGAGAAGGAGAGGGCCTCCGACGATTGCTGAAGGCCATCTAAGGCTGCACCAAGGGGCCTGAGAGCCGTCGAGGCTGGAGGAGGGCCTCCGCCCTCATCCCATGTAAAACAGAGGTTTGTCCCTATTTCGGCTTTTTTTTTTGGATTTTATCGTGTGAAGTTGGCAACGTATTTGGGTTACCAACTTCGTACGATAAAATCAAAAAAAATCATTTGCCGATTTCAATCGAAATTATTTAAAAAGTAAAATAGGTGAAGTCGGCAAATGGGTTTATCGACTTCGCACGATAAATCAAAAAAAATCCAAAAAAATAAAATAAGGGAAGTCGGCAACGGATTTGCCGACTTTGCATGATAATATCTAAAAAAAAAGCCAAAACAGGGACGAACCCTTGTTTTGCACGGGATGAGGGCGAAGGGCCTCCTTCGGCCTTGGCCGCCCTCAGGCCCCTCGGTGCGGCCTATGACAGCCTCCAGCAGTCCCCGGAGGCCCTCTCCTCTCCTTCTCCTCTCTCCCCCTCCACTCTCTCTCTCCCTCTTTTCCTCTCTTTTTTCTCCCTCCTTTCGAGACATCCGTCGTGTTGTTTTTCACGTCAGGATCGGACCGATTTCCGTGGGTACGGTTCGGCATGGCTTGAACTGTCCGATTCGAAAAATGCTGGTTGTATTCATATCAGAGTTGTACGAGTACTTTGTCTTATCAAAAAAAAGAGAGGTGCATTGTCATTTTGCAAGTGAAATGTTGTTTGATAAAACACTTGATTTCTTAACATAGATTGATTCAAATAGCTTGATCATTAAAGCTGTAATGGTTGAGAACTATAACAGTTGGCATTATGCTAGCTTAACCGTAGATCAGGGTGGATTCATGTGGATCCCATTTTTTAGATCAGCTAATCATATAGGCTAGTTCTCTATGGTCATCCCTCTACTAACGTTAGATGCCTGTCAACCCTAAACTGAGGATTGCCGACCATGCTGAACGTATCAAACTGGCCTATTCAGGGAGTATCAAACCAAAACGGTTGGTTATCGGCACGGTTTAGCACATTTCTTTGAAATGGCAAGTTCTCTTCCTTCCGATAGGCTCAAAATCCTTGCCCCTCTCACTCAGCTTTGAAATGGTAAGTCCTTCGGCCTCTCTCTCTCTTCCCTCCCCAAATCTGATCTCCTCTTTCCTTCCATCGGATCCTCCCTATTGCTGACTATATCCTCTTGATTCGAGTACTAATCACCCGTTCTAGCAGAATTCTAGGGTTTTGGGTGCTTGGAGCTGGATGATAGCCCCGATCCTCCTTGGATGATGATGGTGACACCAACATTGGTAGTGGTGAGTCCACTACCTCTCCCCTTCTCTGTGGTTCCAGTATGCTGCGGTTTGGTATGATACAAATTGGTTCCGTACCATATTGGTCACTGGTTGACATGCCTATTGGTACCGCATTTGCAATCGTTGTCCCAAACATCTGACCATTGTCTTCAATATAGTTGCACCAGATCGGTTATACCCCAAGAAGATTTGTTTGCTTTGTCAGGTTAAATTATGCTCTGGCCTTTTTTTTCTCCATGTCACAACTTCTATGGCGTAAAAAAATCCAGATGCATATGATCAATTATATCTCTTTGTATACAAATATAAAACAAAAACATGAATCATAATTCATGGTATGCACATCTAATGATATCAAATGGATGTAGAGGGTTGATTCTCTCCATACAGAAAACTCAAACCATGATATTGAAATTGAATTTCAGATTGGTATCTTATATATATCAAATAGACCTACTTCTTTGAGAATATTTATATATAGGTATCATTAATTATATAAGGTCAGACGTGGTATATTTATAGCTGAGAAATGCTCTTTTGGTTAGTGCACATGTGTGTTTGTATACACAATCTGTCTCCACTCTCCACTCAACAACCTTTTGTATCATATCAATGTATTAATCTGATGTGCAACCATTTCTAGACCTGTATGTGATGTGCAACCATCTCTGGACCTGTACCTGAGTGGAGAAAAGTTGAGGCATATCATGATATCTAATATTTAATGTCGTGTACGTATTATGGTATCATGGGACCCATCACATACTTCACCAAAGCAGCAGACACATCACCTATATATGTATTGCACCTGCCAAGATAGGAAAAGGTATTCAAAGCCATCCATTGGCATAAATATGCTATTAAAGATTCATGATGATTTGGGTGAGATCAAAGCACTTGTTAAGAAAGCAATTGAAGCAAATCAGTGGATTAGGAAATTCTTGAAGAACATGGTAGAGCAACAATTGCAATTTGGTGAAGCCTGGAGAAATATTGGGAAGATGCTTAAGGAGGCCATAGATATTGTTATTGAGAAGGAGATTGATAGTACTATATGTCGGGCTTCTCTAAGATATGACATCAACATTTGTGGAGGTGAGATGGATGCAATGAAATCAAGATGCTGGTCCAATTTGCGGTAAGCATTGGGAACAATCCCATGTAATTGCTACAAAGATGAGGAAGTCAGTTGGCCTCCATTAAAGCACAAAGATCAACCTTAAGGATAAGATTGCTAGAAGAGAGTGTAATGTTATGTACTTATTTTATTAGATGTTAATAGATTAAAATTATTATTAGATTTATGGGCTGGTGGTTTTGTCATTTAGTTAGATGTTATTTTAGAAGTGTTCTTGTGCATTGGGTTTCTAAAGGTAATTATTGATGTAAAACATATATGTTTTTAATTGTTACGAGTGGGATGAGAATTCAATTTACATTGCGTTCTTTTGGAGAATTAGGATCGAACAAGATATATAGAGGTTGCGTCCCCTTCAAATGAACCTTTTTTTATCTCTTTTTCTATTTCAGCATTCTGTTTGGATAAAAGATGTGAAATTTCATTAATATTATTATTCTGTTGATTTAAAACATATTTAGTGATTGTATTTTCATGAACAACTAATTCTTCCAAATAAATCTATTCTACATATAGAAGAGCAAATAAAATTCTATGCAAAGGTAATCACAACATTTAGATCTTGTTAATTCGATCCTAGCGATCCATAGCTCTTGTATGTAATTAACTTAATTCTAACTTGAAGAGTTGAAGGCGAGCTCGATCCAAGGGGAGTAAGCTTCAACCTTTCTATTGAGGGTTTTCTTTCCCATCCCAATGAAGCCAAGAAAAATCAAATCCATAGCAACAAGAAATGGACTCAAAAAGTCCCTTTGCCCATCCTCCTCCCACAACAATTAGTGTTTCCTCTAGGGCTCATGACCACCTAGTACATTAGGCTAGAGGAGCTTAATTGGCTCAGCTATAGAGTTACACCTCTACAATCTCAAATTGATTGTGGTGGAAAGTGGAGAGCAAGGAGAAGGGTGGAGAGATCGGTGGCTCGGACTGTTGGGAAATGAAGAGGCAGATCACCTTATGATCCAAATGTAGGATTGCAGAGCCATCCGATTCTTGCTTCATGAGAAATTTCTAACCCATGTCAAGATCAACATGGACATCTTGATGAGAGAGGAGATAATCGAATGGATCGGAATCACATGGATACTACAAATCTTTGTCAAGCTAGAGGCATTGATGAGGCAATTGGGACAATTCTCCCATTCCCTCCACCCACAAAAAAAAAAGACTCCTGGATTTTAATGAAGATGGTTTGTATTTGAGAACAAATCTGCAGTTGTCTCATAATCATCCGAATCCTGTTAAGGTAATGCATAATAGTAGCTTAGTTATATGGGTTCACATGAAGAATATGATTTATGCAATTGCATATCCTATGCCATTTTGGCATGCCCATCTGATCTCTCTAGCCCATTCTCCACATCCATTATACTATATAAGCAAATTGAGAGTTAAGCAATCTATTTCTGGTTGATTTTTTTGTCAATAATTATATCTAATTGGTTGCTTTCTATAATAATCATCTAAGGGAAATGGTTTGCCTCACCGTCAGGGGGGAGTCGAACTAGGAAAGAATGGTGATTGCATGTGTAATTTTTTCAAACCCAGATGGGTCAACCAGGTCTACTTGCTCGACCTCTCACCCACTAGCCTTCTTGTGGTTAGGTCAAACCAAACTAGGAATAACAAAAAAAAAAAAGCAACCTGGCCAATTCAAATGCTTGACCCACTACTCTGGATCAGTTGCACGTTCGAAATAGCTGTGCTATACCGCTTTGGCTCGTGCTTAGATGGAATTGGAAGAAAACAAAAAATTGATTCTTGGACGACCCCCCCAGCAACCCCTGCGGATCTTGCTCTCCACACAATCTCATTCCTTAGCCTCTTCCCCTCATGCATGCATTTTCATTAAAGCTTCTTATTGGATCAGTAATCGTCATCAGAGCAGGAAGCCATACAGATGTAGTTGCTGCCATAGGGAACAACAAGAAGCTCTGAACCACCATTTGGATCAATCCCAATCCCCTTTCCAAATCAGTTGTTGTCGTCCACCCACAACGATGGACAATGGAGCAAAGATGCTTCTATGGTCGTCTTTGCTATCAAGGATGCATCGTTATTACCATCAAGGAGAGCATTAGAGAAAGAAAAGGCCAGACTTTGCTATCAAGGATGCATTGTTATTACCATCAAGGAGAGCATTAGAGAAAGAAAAGGCCAGAAGGCAAGCCACGTTGGTTGTCATGAACAAGGAAAACTTTCATTATTGCTTGGATTTATAAGAATGAAAGGAGAAGAGAACTGGTAAGAAAGAAAGTTGAAGATAGGGAAGAGGAATATGGCTTCGAGAGGGATAAAGGATATGGAATGCGGAAAGAGAGAAAGGGGCAAGTGGAGAGATGTTTTATCCCAGTTATGGTGGTCGGCCCACAATTGCATTATGATCAAACCATGAACTCAAGACCTGGCCACTGAAATTTTGGGTCCATGGGTTCAAAACACTGCATGGTGCATTCATGATTCCCATATTTATCACTCTTCATCTTCACCATTGCTTTTCAATTCTAATGCAGACTTGAATTAATTTTAAGAGTTTGAGTTGATTTTCAGCTCCAATGTCGAGCCTCTCATTATTATTCCGACACATGATGACAAAGAGATATGTTGGTGCCATGTACCTAGGTTATTTTAATTTTGAACCATTTTTTCTGATCTACATTTTTGTTTGCTAGACCTAGATTGACAACAAAGTCTTTATTTATTTCTAAATGAGTTGCACTAAGATGATGGATTTCTTTTCGCTTTCCTATGATATCCTTTAATGTCCTCAAGTCCTCTCAATTTTCTCCTCATCCATCTCCTTCCATATTCTTAAAATCACCAACACCATGTTCCTTTTGATCATACAATTGATCAAATAAGCCTGGTGCTACAGCTCCCATTTTATCTATCTTATCTCCATGACGATTTTTGAGGAATTTCGTAATAAAAGACAACTATATGTTATGCCATGAAGTCCCTAAGGTATCATGGACTAGAGGATAGTTTGTAACTTTGGTGAATGTTAACCTTTAACCAGGATTAAATGACTATAATCATGGTTTGGGCTAACACCTGCTAATGGTAGTGAATCACAAGGGTGTCGATGCAAAAGGAAAAGGAGAAGGGACATTAACACAAACTGCAAAATTCGAGGGTTATACATGCCAAAAAAAAAGTGCTATTTGATTATTAATTTAACTGGTTTATTGAATCAGATGTAACATTATTTTGAGCAAAGCCAATCTGACTTGGATTCATATAGATCATATATAAGATTGTACCATATAAGCATAAATAAATATTTGCCATAAGTAATTTCGATCAAGAAATCTTTCTAATTGTTAGATTTATAATGTATCGTTATGACTGTTCAAAAGAATATAAGCTCTAGCAAATCTTAAATTGAGTTAAAATGTAAACCTTTCTGTTGTGGCGTCGGAGGGAGGACATCATTAGTCCCACATTGGTAGTGAGTCAAAAGAGACTCTGGCTTATATGAGATAGGACATTCTCTTCTTCGTGAGGTGCCTTTTGAAGGATAAATCCGTGAGGTCCCGTGCCATGGTGGTCAGAGGCTGAAGTGGATAATACCTCATGTATGTGAGAGTAGAGACCGACCTGTCTGAGCCATGATCCCTTGATCGCAACATTAACGCTAGAGGAAGGGCCGATGTGCCTCTGACGGACTGTAATGCACCTCCCACCTCTCGCAACTTTGCCTAGAGTCCTTGATTGGGAGGATTTGTTATAGTGTAGGAGAGAGGACATCATTAGTCCGACATTGGTTGTGAGTAAAGGAGAACTCTGATTTATATGGGATTGGATTTTCTCTCCCTCATGAGGTGCCTTTTGAAGGATAAAATTGTGAGGCTCCATGCCATAGCGATCAGAGATTGAAGCGGATAATATCTCACGTATGCGAGAGCGGAGACCGATCCGTATGAGCCATAGCCCCTTGATCCCAACATTAGTGCGAGAGGAAGGGCCGATGTACCTTAGATGGATTGTGGCGCACCTCCCGCAACCTTGTTCAGAGTCCACTTTGACTAGGGGGCTATGTTGTGGTGTAGGAGGGAGGACATTATTAGTCCCACATTGGTTGTGAGTTAAAAAGGATTTTGGCTTATATGGAATGGGATCTTCTCTCTCCCGTGAGGCATCTTTTGAAAGACCAAACCATGAGGCCCGATGTCATAGTGGTCAGAAGCCGAAGCGGACGATACTTCACATACATGGGAGTGGAGACTGACTCGTCTGAGCTGTGAGCCCTTGATTGCAACATTGGCGCTAGAGGAAAGGCCGATGTGCCTTCGACGGACTGTGATGCACGTTCTGCAACCTTGCCCAGAGTCTCCCTTGATTGGGGGATTATGTTGTGGTGTAGGAGGGAGGGCATCATTCATCCCACATTGGTTGAGTTAAGAGAGACTCTGGCTTATATGGTATGGGATCTTCTTTCTCCCATGAGGCGCCTTTTGAAGGGCCAAACTGTGAGGTCTCGTGCTATAGCAGCTAGAGGCAGAAGCGGACAATACCTCATGTACACATGAATGGAGACTGGCACGCCTGAGCCATGAGAAACTCTTCAAAAGGCATGTCAATTGAGAAACTCTTATTCATGCAACCTTCCTGTTGACTTCTGATTCAAATTGAAATCCCATCCTAGCCATGTTAGGAACTTTTTTTTTGATGCAACCGAATTACTTATTTTGTTGCTTCTTACCAAATACATATTTGCATGCATGCTTTCACTAGTTGAAATGCAAGTTCTTTCTATAATGATGTCCCCAAGTAGGGGCTGAAAACAAATCAGCTATGGATCGCGGTGATATCCATATCTATATCCATATTCAGTGAATAAGAAAAATTTAAGGATATTAAATTTTATACTTATTTGTTCAAAATGGATATGAATGTGAATTGAGCATTTGTCTTCAATATTTCATAAATGGTTGCGGATATGAGTTGGATATAAGTTAGGATATAAATGGGATGCTATGCAATAGGTTATAAATCAAAAGGCATGCATATAAGGCACATGAAATAATTAAAATTTGAGAAGATTAATATTGGCACTATCCCATAGCAATCCTGCTTTGATGCATTTGTTTATGGTATATAAACTTTGAATACATATGCATTAAAACCTTGGAATTTTAAAGTACTATTAAACCCATAAAAAGTGTTGTTTATTGATGTGTTAATAGCATCCTTTGAAAATAATAGTGCATTAGTAGTACCAATGTTTGAAGTATTGGTATCAGTAGCTGTATCAGTACTGTACTGGTACAGTACCATACGGACGCATGGTATCCCTCTTGGTGTTGTGACGGCAGAAAAGAAGGCTGAAAACCATGTGTTGCTACAATATTGATATGGGGAGTATACTGGTATTGGTACCTTGCAGATTAATCCTGTAGGATTAGTAATGACATACATGCAACAGTATCTAAATCCTTGAGTGATGCTATTATATGGTTTAATGGTATTATTTAAGAGATTTTACACATCTTGCTATATTTAATGGGAGAAGTTTGTGACTGGACTTTTTGTTTGTTGCTGAGTGCCCTTCTGTAGCTGGACTTCTTGAGAGTTCGAATGCCACGTATTTTACATAGATTTTGAATTCTCAAGGACTCCTATCTCTAGGATCTTCTTTAAAATACAAAAACATTTAGCCTGATTTCCATGTCTCCCCTTCTTAATCGCATGCACTGCAGATGCCCATTAATAGTGAGTAATATAAATGTGCTTATAATTTGTTAATAATCTTTACGGAGGAAAAGGCAAAAGGTGGTAACTTACCAAATTTGTTCGACTTCAAACCAAAGAAAATGGGTGTAGGAATGGATGGAAGGTTGGACCACGCCACCTCTCCAGGAGTACAACTGATATAATTTCAAACATGCCAAAACTTAGAAAAAGAATATAACTCAGAGTGTCTCAGATTTATTATTGCCTATTATCATGTTTTGTCTGTTCAATTTGTGAAAATCTTCACCCCTTTGCCAGCTATTATTGCAGGAATCCCTATTCAGATTAAAGTAAAAAGGAAAGGAATGATCCGTTCACCTATGTCATAAATCTTCTCCAAGCCTTCATTAGATAGGACTTTGCTTCCTTTTAACCTTCAGATTTTAAAATCCAAAGGAAAGAAAAAGAAGAATCCGTAATGCCTATGACATGAGGTGCAAATAGGCAGGAAGAAGGGTAGCTTGTTGACATCATGGCTGTGGATGCTGAGAAGATGAGAAGTTAATTGTGGATGGATCATGGGTGCTGTGAGGATGGCTCGAGGGGGATCTGGAAGTGGGTGACCATGAATGGGGAACCAGGAAGCAATCCACAGAGAGTAGAGATCAGCGGTCAGTGGATGCCACTGGCCACTGGGGTTACCTCTGTTTCGACATCAGAGCAGTGATGTGGCTATGGTGGCTGAGGCATGGAAGGTGAGAGGGCTGGAGGGAAAGAGGGTTAGAGGTGAGGAGGGCTGCACTGCTGTGACTTAGGGAAGATGGAGAGGGATGTAGGAACTAAATAGAGGCCCAATCAGGTTACATGTTCACACAATTCCCTATGAAATTCGGATATCGGATCCACATCCAGGGAAAAAGGTGAACTAATAACAGAACTTGAATCCAAAGCTTTTCTGGAAGGTGATAGAAATTTGAATCCTCCTTGGATACCCTTCTGGCTTATCTATAGATCTAGATCCAGGTGGACTTCATCTGACCTGTTTTCAGCCCTTTTTCAAGCATACTAGCTAGATGCCTGAAGTGGTTATTAAAAAAGAAAAACCAATAGTATAATTTATTGTTCAAATTTATAGCTATTTGAGAATTCAAAAATTTTTCTATGTAATGGAAATTACAATATTATCACCTTCATTTTACAAAGGGCTACAAGTGTCTAAAAGTTGCTTCTCATATCAAAATTTATATTGAGAACAAATTAGATGGAACCTTCCATGATAAAGTAGCATATATTCCTGTTAGCCCAGGAACAAGATATCTACTACAATATGATATTTTTGACATCTTTTGTTTACTCAATGATATAGAATCTATACAGAGGATGGCTTCAGGAATGTAAACAACAGAATGCCAAGAAAAGCAAAAAAAGGTGTTTTATCGTTGTATTCTGAACTGTGACATGATATTAGACACATTTTGATTGCCCATGTAGGGTGTAAAGGTGGCATGTTCTGGATCACTTAATGCTACCGTTATTTTAAGTTCCGCATACATTGTTGAGCCTGGTGTTTCCAAATTTATGTACTCTTTATGCAGGAATTGTGCATTATCATTTTTTCGTAGCTGTATGTGTTTTTGTCGTGCATTTAATAAGACCAACCTTTTTCAAGTCATACACAAAATTAGTAATACTAATTTGTGTCGAATTGTGTCAAAATAGGTCTCCCATTCAACTTTGATCTAGAGAACATCATCTGAAATTTTGCATAATCTTATGTTATTGTGGTTTCTGGTGTCCCTAACTTTTGATTAGTTCATACAGTAAGCTTGAATCATAATTTGACCCTTAAAAGCTCACATATACATATAATAGATGTTACATGACTTATGATGCTGTGCTCTTAGATTATAGTCTTATGTCTAACCCTGCAATATTTGTTCATTATTGCTTGCAATTGGATGTTTCAGCTTTCAGTAGTTTATATTTGTATGGATCTATCAGCTTTACGATCATTGCTTTAATTTCTAACCACTTAATTTCTTGTATAGTTACTTTGATTGTTGTGTTTTGCTTAATTAGACAGGAAACTACGGCAAAATCAATAAATGTGTTACTTTCCAGACATGCTGGACATGATCCCATTTGTGACTGGGACTGCTGATAATCCTCCCCTGTACATGTTGTATGCGGTTGTTGTACATTTGGATAACCTGAATGCATCATTCTCTGGGCACTATGTCTCCTATGTCAAAGATCTGGAAGGAACATGGTTCAGAATTGACGATTCCGAGGTAAATTATGGTTTATAAGGATTTTATCTGGCTTTATTAATTGGCAAAGGTGGTGCAATGCATGCATGTAGTACCTACAGCATTATTATCACATCTATGTTACATAGTTATATGGTCCTGAAAGTTGCAGCTTTAACTCATTTTCTGGTATTATTGCTTTCACATACTTGATGCCTAGAGCCACTCTATTCCATAAAGCAAAAGTATCTCTATCTCAGATCCTGTTCTGAGTATATGTATGTGCATCTAGAGTTGTGACTGCCCTATAGTTCTTCAGTGTCAGTTGATTTTGTTTGCGGTTATGCATCATATAAAACACCATACCAACATGTTTAGGTCATTTGCTGATAATCATGTTGTATTTAGTAATTCATTATGTTTTGAAATGTGACTGTGCTTTATCATTATTTTCAATTTAACTAGTTGATGTGGTGAGGGTGATGCGGGAAACAATGTCTAAGTTATGTGGTTTCATTTACCATTGCCATTGCTTTTGGAATTTGCAAGGTTTGTCTATGACATTATCAACACTGAAACAGTTGTCTGAGCAGAGCACCGCTAGCAGGGCTTATTTATCACAACAATTTAGAGAAAAGAACTCAAAACTTGAAGATATCAAATACTCATAGCCATGTTTTGGTCTTTTAGTAGCATAAAAATCTCATTAAGTTGTAGATCAAGGTCCACAGCTCATTTACAGTGTCAAGTTGCTAATCCTAAAGAACATGGCACTTGATCATTGAGAAATATGGCGTACTAATTTGACTGTGAGCCTCAAAGGCCACCTTCAAACCACTACCTCAACTATTGGTTGGTTGTACTTACAACAGCAACTGAGCATCCCCTAGTAAAATGGCACTGAAGCACAACTCAGAGCCAAATGGCACCCGATACCTTAAATCAGACGATTCAGTCCAATACCTTGACTATTGGCTAGTAATATCTGTAGCAGTACCTTTTACAGCAAAGAAAGTTGAGCCTTTTCCTGATAAAATGGCACTGATTTGGGGCACAACTCAAAGCTGTAAAAGGTATCAATCTTATTTCCCCTCACACGAATCTGTCCAATTTCTGGCTTACGCCAGGGATGTGGATTTCTTGGTGTATATTTTGGTAGAAAAGCTAAGGACAAACTAAATGCTGGTTGCAGGTAGATAGTCCTGTATTACAGAATCCCAAAAAATGGAAGTAGGTGAGCCAGGAAATGGCATCATGAATGGTCCACCAAATCAGTTTCCTTAAGCTGGTTAATTGATTATGTCAGTAAACATACACTGTATACTAGTATTTAAAGTTGATCAAATTTTAACCTGGTAGGAACTCAAACATTTTTTATAAATCTTTTTCACTAAGCTTGACCTCATTTTTTGCTTCTTGTTTTACAAACAGGTGCAGGCTGTACCACTGAGTCAAGTTATGTCTGAAGGTGCATACATGCTATTCTACTCAAGGTATGTTCTATGATATCTTATCATATTCTATTTGCTTGACACATTCAGCTTATGACCATCTAATATCATCCAGGTCTTCTCCACGTCCACCAAGAGCTTACAATGAGAAAGTATCTTTACAAGCTTCTGCAAAGCGTGACCCTTCAAAAACCCAAAAATCTCCAAAACATGGGCAACAGAAACAAAGTAAAAGCCCATTGACCTCAGAAAATTCAGGATACATGCAAAGTGATTTCAGACCAGAATATAGGGAAGGCATCGTCAAAGATCAAACGGACTACATGATACAGTCCTCAAGCAGAAATATCCTCCCAACAGGGGGAACATATGAGTATTCATTGAACGTGGACTTCTCTGATGCTACATCTAGCGATTGGTCACTTTTTACAAGCTCTGATGAATCATCCTTCACCACCGAGAGTACCAGAGATTCGTTCAGCACGGTGGATTATGGAGACAATGCTAACCTTGATCCCATTTCTTCTATATTCAGCCCCTTCTATGTGCCAGAGTATTCCTACAGCAATGGCATTTCATGTACAAAGTTCTCACCTTGTCGGCCGCAGACAAGATTCTTCTCGGAGAGCATGGGTTGTGTGATGGATTCTTCGATGCCAAGTCAATCTCTTGGCGATGTACATAAAGAAAGGAATCTAGAGCAGCTCCTTGCTTTTCATCCGAGTCTTTATCTTCGGCAAGCAGCTATAGTCTGTATGGTCGGTACCGAAGCAATACCAAAGATGGTTTTGTTCGAACTTCTGGATTTTGTGATCTGTAGTGGTTAGCTTCTATTAGTTCTAGTGGAACCCTCTTGCTGTGGTTGATCCCAATCTGAGCGCTGGCCATGCCTCATATTTTTTAATTGAGCGAGGCATGAGCTGATCATAATGCAGTTGTCATGGGGGATGCAGCAAGAACCTATGTACTTAAGGAAGTAAATTAGTGGACATTCTTAATTCTTTTAAGGAATTTAGATAATGTTGTCATAGTGATACTCAATCATATTGTAGTATCCATTCTTGCACCCTACTTATCGTGCATTTCTTTAGCTTTTGCGATTCCCAGATTTTGAATGCTTGGAAGTCATATTTTTTCTCCTTAACCAGTAAAATATTGGTTAGTTCATTTAACCAACGGCGGTTTCTTCAGTTATTGCATTTGTCTATTCTGTAAGTAATTTTGAGATAATTATAATATAGCAACAAAGTCTGTTTGCTGGATGTTTTCAGATCTTTCCGTTAGGGATGGCCAAGTTTTCCGACCTGTTAGATATCCGCTCCGATTTGAATGAAGTAAGTTTTATCCGATTTATTTAACATCAAGGGTGGATATGGATTTTAGAAAAAAAATTTAAATGGATTCGGATTATATATATATATATATATATATAT
>KE505094.1:435358-452466 GCA_000441515.1 Elaeis oleifera
GGGAAGAAGAGAGGAGATAAGTGAAGATGGGAAGAGGTAATAGATGAGACTAAGGGGAGTAATGGTTTTATCAAATATGGACAAGGATAATTCCATCCCTTGACTTACAATGGACCCAACCAACGATGGAAAAAATAGTCGTTCACTGATTTGTTACGGTCAACCTAATTTAAAACCATATTGTAAATAAGAAGGGAAGACCAAGAGAGGACGTTATATGCAATACTAACAAAATCCTGGATCCTTCATAACCAAGTTCCATCCCTTGCATTGATAACATCCTATTTGATCATTCTGGTTATTTTGGTGATCATGTATCTCCATGGAAAGCTCATCCTCTTACTTTCCAAGATCGGCTGCACAAATTGCCACCAACCAGCATGGTCTTTAAAAATATACCACAATATAGTTCGGCAAACAAAGAAATGTTATACATAATAACAATTATTAGCTGATCTATAGTAAATTTTAAATGCTCAGCAGGTCCAGCCTTGGGGAAGATGCATTAGTTCAGGATGACATAAACATCTGCTGTTACCAAAATGAAGTTCGATTGACTGCTCCAACAAAATAAAACTACTTTATGATCCTTTTTTGCTAGTTTAGCTCCCAGTCTACCTCAGGTTAGATAGCATTATCTTCTTCCATGTCAAACATCATCCAGATCTCATTTACCCTACCACTGAACTCAAATGGTGAATTGTACTGAGCAACAGTATAAACAGATGTTGGATTTACTTTCTGGCCTTTGTCAACTGCAGAGGCCCAGTTGGAGCCTTGCAGACTGGTGTACAGGGCCGCTGCTTCCTCTCCAACACTGGAATCTTGCACAAATCCTCCAAATTGCCTCACAGCTGCATATATGACCCCCCACTTCTGCACATGGAGGCCCTCAGCAGGAGGTGGATTAGCCTGATTCTTCTTTGGCACGTAGAAGCTTACGATGAATGAAGACGCACAGAAGGGTCCATCGCTAGGTGAGACTTGGGTGATCACCGGAGCAGTCATCTCTATCTTTTCCCCATACTCATTTTTTCCGTCAATATAGTCGAAGAGTCTGTGAAATGAATGATGGATTAATGTTAACAACATCAGCTGACCAATAGAGCAAAACCATTAAGACTGGTCTACCATGCTATAACCTCAGACAAAGGTTAAATTTAGTGAACCACATCATGGACTACTTCTAACCCGTGTCACTCTCCTTTTAATTCTAATGTTTCCTTTACAATCACAAACTAAGGTTTGATTTGATATATATACTCTACAAAAGGCCATGTAATAGAAGTCAGAACCTTAGCTGTGTGCCGGAAATAAATTACTTGTCTTGAAGCAAAAAAAAAGCGAGTTCTCATAGTATTGTTGATGCAACATTGGACATGATATTCTTGTCGATCTTTCATCAAGGAAGAGAAAAGCAAGCGCTGACGGGATGCAATAAATGAGGGATTTGTGTGTTGCATTTTTCAAATAGGCTCTTGATATTGAATCTTAAATCCAGTATACATGAGGGCTAATTTCCATTTACAGAGAAGTCAACTCAAATCCAAATGCTGAAAACCCTATTCATTTTTTTCATTTAAAGACACAAGTGCACAAAACATGCATAAAAGACCACCCCATCAAAAGAAGCAATCAAATCTTGCATGATACCAGGGGATATTGATTCTCAGTTAAAGCCCTGTGCATTAAGACAGCCGTATATTATACTACGTTCTCAGGGAGCAGAGTATCTTTTCATAGTCCTATGAAATCTTTGTTAATTACGTCTACGTCCAAGACATGTATGACAGAAGTCCCTTCGTGCTATTCAATTATCCAAGACCCAATGCATGTGATTAAAAGTTAAATTACTAGTCTGCAAGAAAGAAGATAGATAAGATAACCAAAGAAAAGAAAGGGTGTTCGGAATTTCTCACTGTAGAAATCCGATCCGGGTGGCGTTCACGAAGGATATATCTTCTATGGAGGAGGTAGACATCCACACCGGCGAGTTGTATCGGCGGATCTCGTACCCATTTCCTTTGTCTATCACGTCGTACGAGGGGCACTCGATGCGCTCGCACGTTGGAGGATAGGATCCCAGGGTGGCCGCCGACCCATCAGCGGCCGATGGCGATGGGAGGGCAACGTTGGCGAGGAGGAGAATGGAGATGATAGACGATAGCGCGTGCCGGAGACTGGTGGCCATGAGTACTGCTGCAGACCGTTTCACTCAAGCCGAATCCAATTCCATTCGTGTCCGAGTGGTAATAAAAGGAGAGGCGAGCAGCTCCGGATAAGATGGATGGATTGAAGCCACAAGCATAGTCCTTGGATTGTAATGGAACTGAGGAAGGACGGAATCACAAAATTGTGACCGTCATTCTATTTGCGGATATGGAGCAAGTGGAGTACTGTTGTGATTTGAGACAAGTTGAGGGGTCTTAAGATCTAATGGAAGATAACATGGCGGCTAATAAGGTTCCACGTTTGCTGGTTCTACACCACGAGTTGATGGCGGATAAAGGAAATACGAGAAGGAACATGGGTTAACAAAATTTGCAAAAGTTTGATGGTGATCGAGGCTGAAAATAGCCACCAAAAACTTATTAAAGAGTAGAAGGTTCCAGGTCTGAAAGATATTACACACAGTTCAGCTGACTTGCAGCATATACAAACAAAACAGATGCTGAAAAAAGAGATCACAGAAACAAATTTGCAAAATGACAGACACTGAAACGACATTGCGACTTGATTCTCTTCTCAAAGTTCATACCCACGAACCCAGATCAACAAAATGTCGTCGGATGAGATTTCCATATCAACTCTGAAGGAGTTTCTTTGCTTTTTTTGGTCATTTAATGGCTACTAACATCCTATGTCGATGGATGGGAAATCTTGTTTTACTGCCAAAGATCATTTTTAACAAGGGCTGGGACTAGGAGGGTAGAGTCATGATACATTTTGCATCTGTATCAACAATTATTGGGGTAAGTCAATCGACCCTCGACTCAAATCAACCGACTCCCGACTTCGACTCAACAATGACCGACCGACCGAACATATAACCCCGACTTTACATCAGCTGACTGAACAAATCACACCGATTCATAATCGGTTGACCAACCGATAGTCGGCTATTATTAATCGACAGCATACGACTTGACCAACCTTCGATCTAGGACCGTCGACATATCAGAATTACTTACCGATGATCACTCGGACGTTCTATCGACATATCAATACTATCGACATGTAGTCGGCTAATCTGCTCAACATACTGTAATCGTTATAAACGGTTATCGACTACGTGTCACGATAATTAGTAGGAGTTAACGACCCACTAACTCCACAATTATGGTCTGATAATTTAGTGCCATAAAAAGCGGGACCACGTGCTCGACGGTTACATCAGAATCATCTATAAAAGGAGGATAAGTGAACAGTACCGATAAAATACTTCTAAGCCAGAGCTCTATTACTCTCGACATTCAAATCTACTGTTCACCAATTTTCTCTCTGACTTAAGCATCGGAAGATCCCAGCCGGATACAACTATGTTTGTGAGGATGTTGTTTTGCAGATGCTCATCACCGGCGACAGACGATAGAGAGTTGGCCGCAACAGATTGGTGCACCAGGAAGAGAAAAATCACAATCAACCATATCGAAAATAAGAGCCCAGCATTCGATTGGATCGGCGAGGCACTCTTCCTGTCGGAAAGATGCTCCTCCTCCACCTTCAGTAGCAGAGCCTAGTTCCTCACGTCCTGTGGTCACCACAGACGCTTAGATCGCTGCACTCGTGCAGCAGATGAACATTTTGACGGAGGTAGTCAAAACCTCCAACAACAATAACTCAGCAGCAGCAGCAGCCGCCAGCGGAGCAACTGGTGGCACAGTCGGTGCCATCCAGGCACAGCCACCGTTCTCCACGACGATCACCTTCCTCCTCCTTGGAGCGACCATCTCGGCATTCCCATCGAGATGAACAACCACGCTCGCGGCACTCTCGCTGTGCCACCCACCATTCACGGCGTTCTCCCTCTCCTTCTTGTGCACACAGTATTAAGAAGGAAAACAACCGTTGACACCTTCTATCTCTCCTTCAAACTCGTTGGGGGTTCCACCCCAGGAGTTTCTCAGTAGCGGCGGCTAGATGACTATGAACGCAAATTTCAGAAAATTGATCGTCGACTAGCCCGACTTCAGGTGAGAGGTCGAAAGTCTTCCAACGACTACGACTTTCACACTTTCCAGCCTCTCTCTCGGTGCTCCTCGATGAACCGATTCCTTCTCGGTTCAAGATGCCGCAAGTGGAGTCATACGACAGCTCCACCAACCTCATCGATCATATTTTGATTTTTACTGTAAAAGCCAAATTACCGACTATATCTCGATACAGAATCTACCTCGATTTTTCACTGTAAGAACCGACACCAATCATACTGGCTTTCATTGTAAAAGCCGTAATACCGACTATTTCTCGGTACCAAACATACTTCGGCTTTTCACTGTAAAAGTCAATCATAGTCGAAAGACTATTATGCCAACTTAGTCCTAACTAAGCGAAATGTTATGCCAATACGATCAAGGTCGGATTGGAATCATACCGATTTGGCTACGATCAGTCGAAGGATATTCGGCTTACCATCGATTATCAGATGACTTGATATATAAACCCGACTAAATGTCGGATGCAGGGTATATCGACTTATCCTAATTCTTATAAGTACGTCAAAATAACTATGTGACTAACGGATGATTCTACAAGTCCTATCGAACGTTCGGTTCGCCGATTGATGTTCGGTAGCTAAATAATTACTTTACATTGCAGACAAGCAAACAAAGAGACTGGACTTAGAAAAAAAATTTTCATTCATTGCAAAAGGAGATTACAAAATTGGACCGAAGTCCGATTACAAGTATTTGATTACAAAAATAAAATAAAATACACCGATCAAGATTCGTCGCCATCCTTATCTCTTTGCCCCGGTGTAGCGTCGGAGACTTGGACAACTTCTGGCATGGTTGGTGTTCCAGCTTGGGTTGGCGTGGCTTCTTCTTTAGCAGCTCCGTCTTCTGACCTTGGAGGGACGATGCTGCTCAAGTCAAGGTTCGGGTATAACTTTTCGATTGCATCTCGACCGTCCTCATACCCGACACAATAGGAGGCAAATCTGCCTTCGAGGATCTCCTCCTTGAATTCTTTTGAATTCTTGAAGTCCTTGATCGCCCAGCTTAAGGCCTCCCTCGCCGACTCCACTTTCGCCTTCACCAACTTGGCATCGACTCGTGCGGAAGACGACTCCTCTTCGGCCAGTGCCAACCTTTCCAGGCTGGCTCGATCTCGTCCACATTCGGCTTTGAGTTCAGCAATACATCCGTCTCGTTCTCATCGAAGCTGGTGGATGGAGTGTTTCTTGCTCTTAACCCATAACTCAAGAGCCAAAATATTTTGACAAGCCGACTCAAGCTCAGCTCCAGAAGATTTCAGATCACCAGTCAAATGAGAGACTTCTTACCGAAGCTTGGCCTCCCGCTCAACTGCTGATCTAAGCTGCTCGAGGGCAGTTGCCTTTTCAGCATCGACGGTCGTCACTTTATTCATCCATATCCGACGAAAGTCACCGAACTTCACATAGCCGGCTTCTAAGTCGAACATATCGTAGACCAACTGCAAACAGAAGATGAGTTGGATCAGATCAAAACAAAAGAAAGAGAGAAAGAAACTCACCCTGAGTATCATCGGATAAAAGGATGAGAACATCTCGGCCACTCATATTCTTCGATTCTCCCGATTGATCGTGAGAAGAGCAGCTTGGATGAGCCACCTGATCAATGTCGGATTAGCCAAAACCGACTCATCTTCGAGCACTCTGATATCGAAGTGGACCGTGTGACCCTCCGACGCTGCATCTTCCGTCGATGTCACTGGAGCCTTTCCCCGATCTCTTGTTGGTGGCCCCATTTTTGAAAGTGAGAGAAACTTGAACTTGATTGCGCTCGAGAAACTCCTCTTGCTGAAGGATCAACTGGTGTAGCTGTCGATTGTTCAAGTTCGGCCGCGGTTTCCACCTCGGCCCGAACCTCATTCGATGGAGTTGTTGATGGTGCCGTGGTAGCTCCATCTTCACTTGCCATCCTTTCAATTGACGGCACGTTGGGAAGCACTGTCGAGGCTGATAGCGCTAGAACCAGTTCAGGAATCGATGCAGGTTGTACATCGAGTTTCTCAGCCGGTGCAAAAGCAGAAGCCCGATCCTTCTTCGGTGGTCGAGACGGTCCAGCCTCAAATGCTGCCCTCTTCCTGGCAGTGTGTTGACAAATGTCGGCACTCGACACTCGCGCCCTCAGCTACATGGCTGCGACCAGAATAATAAAAATCAGTACGATTCAAAAACAATAAAAGAAGAATAAAGTTAAAAGTGACCGACTACACTATACCTAAGTTGGTAACCGAACTAAGGCCGGCGTCGTAAAGAGCCTGTTCGGTCATAAGCTTTCTCTGCAGCGGGACCGCCATATCCTTCAGCTGATGGAAGTCCTCTCGATCGCCGACCTCCACTCGGCTGTTATCGTTGGGCCGGTATTTGGATCGCCCCAGCGAGAAGGAAAGCCCCAAGGAAGAGAGGAAGAAGCGAAAAAGAATTGGTTCTTCCATTCATGGATGAATGATGAAAGATTGGTAATAAAAGAAGATCTTTCGGGGGTTGAAGAACCACTAACTCTTGGCCTTTGGATGAGGTCGGAGGATAAAGAAGGCACGGAAGAGGAAAGGACAAGGTTCGGTCGGCAATAACCAACACAACAAAGTAAAATTGATTATTAATCGGACCGAATTTAGTGCCAGTTGGGCAGGACAGAGACCATAATAATCCAAAATATTTCGGACGAACTTCAGAATCAAAAATCCGTCCGAAGATCTTCGACAAAGAAGGCCACCTGATCCGAAGGAGGAGAATTCACCCGACCATCGGCACCAGATGCGAAGAGCTGATATTGCTTCGGAATGCGATATTGCTCTCGGAGCCGCTCGACGTTCGGTTTCGAAAATGAAAAACCCTCCACTTTCAGGCCCGACGGAGAGTTGTCAGCCGGATTCTCCGACCGACCATCCCGAGAGAAAGAACCCTTAGCCATTGGAGAGAAGAAGACTAAAGAAGACGAAAGACTCAAGAAAGACAAGGACTTAACCTGAAATTCAAAGAAGAAAATGAGAAGAAAAGAAGGCTTCAGACACTGGGACGATCTTCCGGCAGAGTTTCTGCAGCAAAGAAGACAAAATAAAAATAAAGATTGGCCGAAAGTGATTATATATATATAGGATCCCTCAACAGCCAGGATCGAAGCAACCAAATCAGAATCTCACCAGATGTTAACACGTGGTGACATCTGAGCCGACCATTGATGGAACGGTTCAATGCACCTGCTCCTGATCGAGCCACGTCATCGTTATCCATATGAACAGCTCCGACCCAATGATATTTGAACACGTGGCAATGATCTACTAGTCAGAATTATATTGTTCGGTGCCGAATCATCTTCTCGAAATGACGTCTGACATTGACATCCGATACTGAATCGTCCTGTCAATATGACAGTCTAATGATGGTTCTGTACCCACCAAAACGACAAAACAGCCGACACTCATATCCCGAAAAACTAGCAGTCGATCGGGATTCGATATGACACGAGATGACTCTCTTCATCCAACGTGACAAACCATATGGTGGCACACACGTCGGATCACCTTGGACTTGAGATTGGAGGGCAATTGTTGGGGTAAGTCCATCGACCCCCGACTCAAATCAACCAACCCCGACTTAGATTCAACAACGACCGACCAACCGAACATACAACTCCGACTCTACATCAACTAACTGAACAAATCACACCGACTCATAATCGGTTGACCGACCGATAGTCGGCTATTATCAATCGACAGCATACGACTTGGCCAACCTCCGATCTATGACCGTCGGTATACCAGAATTACTGACCAATGGTCACTCGGATACTCTATCGACATATTAATACTACCGACATATAGTCGGCCAATCTGCTCAACATACTGTAATCGTTATGAACGATTATCGACTATGTGTCATGGCAATTAGTGGGAGTTAACGATCCACTAACTCCACAATTATGATCCGATAATTTAGTATCATAAAAAATGGGACTACGTGCTCGACAGTTACATCAGAATCATTTATAAAAGGAGGGTAAGTGAACAGCACCGGTAAGATACTTCTGAGCCAGAGCTCTGCTACTTTCGACATTCAAATTTACTATTCACTAATTTCCTCTCTAACTTAAGCATCGGAGGGTTCCTGTCAGATACAATTTTGATCTGTGAGGACATTATTTTGTAGATGCTCATCACTGGTGACAGGTGGTGGGGAGTTGGCCGTAATAACAATATATAAGGAAGATTAACCACGGTAACGGTGTGGCAGTGGTGGGGATGTGACAACCTTTTATTATTTAAGTGCCTCGTGATGAGTCCCCATCAAATCCTCATATCAATGGCGAAACTTAGCAACCAACGATTATGGATTCGATTACTTCGTGATGCATCTCAAAAATTTGAACCGAAGTAATTATAGAGGGTGTTCTTGCAAATGTTGATGAGCTGTTGGTGTTCTTTCAGATGTTGATTAGCTGTTGGCAGGATATTGAAACTAATACTTCGACCTGTATTCTTGCAAATGTTGTTTAGCTTGCGTCCATGGTATTGATTTCTTTTTTTCTTTTTTTTCTTGGATTGAAAGGGAAGCAAATGCCACCACTTTATTAGGAACTAACAGAAAGTATAATGTACAGGAGAAATTTTGCATGCACCAGGTGCAAGTGAACCCGGGCAAATCCCGGAGCATATGCACGGTGGAGAGTGCGCAGTTTTGAGATACAAGAGGTAGCGTGGCGTGTTATCCACCGTGGGATCTGTGCGGTCCAATTGCACCAGGTGCATCCAATACGGAGGCAATGTGCAGGGTGAGAACAGTGCCGAATTCACATCAGACCCTTAGAGGCTAACAGAACAAAGTTACAGACAGAGATGAGAACATAAAGTCTTGCAGGTGGATACAAAATCAGTTGCAGAAGCTCACAGGACATGATCGAGAAGATTTGTGTGAGGCCCATCGCTGCAGATCTGGATTTGTTGTTAAGCGTTTCAAACAATTCCAAATCTGATTGTGCCCATCCATAATTTTCAGAGATATTCCAAGATGTTCCCATAGCTGAAAGGAATGGAGAGTTTTCAGTAACACATTTAAGATCGAGCATTTCTTCCAAGTACAGATTTTTCTATTTCTTTCTAACCAGACATTCCAACACAATACCATGACTAGTTGATCCCAAGATCTTTGGTTAGCTCCCTTGAATAATTTCTTTCTCCTCCACGATGTCCAGATAGAGTGGAAATTTGCAGGCCAACCCCTTACGTTGAGGCAAGTCTTCGACATTGTCCAAATACTTCTTACAAAGGAACAATTAAGAAACAAGTGGGAGACAATTTCATTATTACCTCCACATGGTGGGCAACCGGCACTGATCCTCCATCCTTTCTTAGCCAACACTTACGCCTGTGTAAAGTTGATTCTTAATGCCAAGCAAATAAAGTCTTTAATTTTCTCCAACACTGTCATTTTTATGCGAATAGAGTCCATAAAATTAAAATATAAAATATCATAAAATATTTATAGATACACATCTCTGTATCGTCATGAATAAATCTCCGATGTGATCGGTAACAAATAATACTATTCAATCCACAGCGCTATTAGTCATTCGGTAGACATGTCAAATAGTCGTCGTAGAAAAATGATCCAAAAATTTTCAGATATTATGAAGCAGTTGGTGAACTCCCATGCATTTCGTCTCGTTTCTGATTCAGCCACTGACTATGATAGAATCATCTCCCACAAAAATGATCTCTGCATGCAGTACTGCTGCTTTTTCAAATGGTCTTGTAGAAGGGACAAACCATAGTTATAGATTCCTATCATATCTTTTTGCATGAAATCTTAAAATCTCACATTTTGGAGCAGCTTTGGATCCCTCTTTGGGAGTTTGCTTGGAGTATTGCTTTAAAAAGTTATATAATTCGCAAATATTTGACATTCTTTATATACGCATGTATGATTGAGGATTTAATAAGCTGTCACCGTAATTTGGAAAATTAAATGAAGCTGTAACTGCAACACAACTGGACCTGTGTGTTGCTTTGGATTCTCGTTCTACCTATTTGGACCTATCAATAGGGTTAAACATTGGCATTCTGGCAGCAATCCAAGTCAAATGGGGCGTATCCCAATGACCACCCGCTACCAGTCTTTATCATTTATCCAACTCATCTTCCATTTCCACCATTTCTTTTCACAATCGTCATGGCTATTAGGTTGCATTTATTTACGCAATCATCTCTCCCATCTTCTTATGCACGGAACAACAACGGCACGTCCCCTTATTCCCTTCCCACTTTTAATAATTAAAAAAAAAGGAAGAAGAAGAAGAAGAAAAAACAGAGGAAGAATTATTGTATGGTGTCCACTACCTCATGTTACTCTTTCTAGCAGTTATTTTTAGGAATAGAATTGATTTAAGGTAGTTTAAACAATAAAAAATATTGGGATAAAATCGACTGACCTCCGTATGTCGATCAATCTCCGACGCAATCCGCTTGACACCCGACTCAGATCCATTAAACAAAGACGATCCTGAAAGCGATTACCAACTTGACAGACCGACGCTACTCTCGACCGACCAATCGAACACCCCTCACCGAATCATGATCGGTAGGCGGTCGATGTTCGGATTCTACAAACAATAAACTACTTCGGTTGTCGGTATTTCAGAGTTACTAACCGACAATCGATTCCCGACGCACAGCCGGCCGACTCATTCAAATATATCATAGTCGTCACGGACGGTTACTCCACTGATATCGTGACGTAATTCATGGGGATTAATAACCCACTACGAGATTACCGTCCTGTGATTCTACGCCGCTAAATACGGGACCATATCCGACAGTTACGATGATCTACTCTATAAAAAGGAGATAAGGCAATAAGTTTCGATAAGCCATTTTTAATGCTGAGCTCTGTCACCGTTCTCATTCATTCTACTGTTGCCCAGTCTTCCTCTCTGACTTAAGCATTGGAGGGTCCCCGCCAAAGATAACTCCGATCAGTATGGACTTCGTTTTGCAGGTGCTCTTCCCCAGCAACAGGCGATGAGGGAGTTGGCCGCAACAGATTGACGCACCAGATAGGGAGATAGCTAGAAAGAAACTCGTAATGACGAAAATCAGAGCTCAATGATCAACGACGACCGGATCAGCGAGATACTTTTTTCATCAGAAAGAGGCTCCTCCCCTGCCTCCAGTAGCAGAGCCTAGTTCTCCACGCCCCATGGTTACTACAGACGTCCAAATTACTGCAATCGTGCAGCAAATGAACGTACTCACAGAGGCAGTCAAAAGCCTCCAACAGCAGCAAACCCAGCCACCGCAACCGTCGGCGGAGCAACCGATGGCACACTCAATGCCATCCAGACACAGCCGCTGTCATCTGCGGCGATCTCCGCCGCCTCTCTCAGAACGGCCATTTTGGCCCTCTTAACAAGATGAGCAGCGGCACTCGCGGCACTTTCGACGTGCGACCTACCATTCACGACACTCTTCTCCTTCCCAGTTAGATCGAGCAAAGAAGGAAAAGCGATCATGAGCACCGTCTGACTCTCCCTCTAATTTATCGGGAGATCAACCCCTGGAGTCTTCCACCACCGGCGGCTTAAAGATTACGAATGTAAGATCGAGAAAATCGATCATCGACTCACCCAGCTCCAGACGGACGGTCAGAAATCTTCAAATGACTTCGATTTCCATACCGTCCAGCCTCTCTCTCGACTCATCCTGGATGAACCGGTCCCGACTCAATTCAAAATGCCACACGTGGAGCCCTATGACGGCTCTACCGACCCAATCGATCACCTTGAGAGCTACAAGGCTCTCATGACAATCCAGGGAGCAACCGATGCCCTCCCATGCATCAACTTTTCGGCTACGCTTCGAAAAGCTGCTCGGACTTGGTACTCCAGACTTCGATCGGGAAGTATTCACTCCTTCGGGTAGTTGGAACATTCCTTTGTGGTCCATTTCAGCACTAGCCGGAGGCCACCATAAATTTTGGATAGTCTCTTTTCGATCAAACAAGGAGAGATTGAAATACTCCAGGATTTCGTGGTCTGATTCAACGCAGCCACACTTGAGGTCAGAGATCTCAACGAAGACATAGCCATATCGGCCATGAAAAGTAGTCTGAGAGGGTCCCGATTCACGTACTCACTGGATAAGACCTTCCCTCGGACGTATGCTGAACTCTTAGAGCGTACGTATAAATACATGCATGCGGACGAAGGAGCTTCTGACCGGCGCCAGATAGAAAGCAAAGGTCAGAAAAAAAAGCAGAAGAAGACTGGGGCTCCGGTCGAATCAAGTAGGCCCCTATCCGATAAGCGATCCTCACCCCGATGACGGAGTCCAAGGCCGACGTATAACATGTATGATTCCTATACCCCTCTCTCTACTCCTCGTGCACAGATCCTCATGAAAATCGAAGGGCGGAATATCTACGGCACCCTCCATTGATGAAAATGAGGAACCATGATCGAAGGAAGTATTGTCGGTTTCACCGCGACCATGGTCACGACACCGAATAATGCATCCAGATCAGGGATGAAATAGAGGCTCTGATACGATGAGGCTATCTCAAAAAATATCAGAGGGATCCGTCGACTCAACATCCCGCCGATCGACGATCTCAGCCAACTGAGGAGGCTATAAATAATCAGCTGACTACAGAGGTCATTAACATAATCTCTGGATGACCGAACCGAGGGGCAACTTCTGAAGAAGAGTCGGCGAAATAACGACGAAATAACAACAACTAAATGTAATAACTTTTCGAAAGAGGATGTTCAGGGAATCCAAATCTCTCACGATGAGGTTATTGTTGTTCTGACAATTAGCTAATAAAATATGATGAATCTTTATTCTACTCAACTTTCTTCTAAATGCAACTACTCGGAGAATCAACTGCATTTATATCGATCATATTTTGGTCCTCTTATAAAACCGACGTCCCGACTGTAATTTTAAAGCGACATCAAGAATGAAGGTTTTCACTGTAAAAGCCAGAGGATCGACTATCTCGACACCAACTACGTTTCGGTTTCCTTGCAGAACCAACTTATCGACTTCAACGGGAGTCCAGCGTTGGCGACGTAGATCTTCTCTACAAAATCGCGCTGCCCCCATAGTCAGCTGTCCATCGAAGTGGCTGACTAATTTGCCGACTTAGTATCAACTAAGAAAGACAAAATATCAAGATGACCAAGGTTGGATTGAAATTATACTGACATGGCCACAGTCAGTTAAGGGATATTCGGCTTACCACCGTTTATCAGACAATACGACGTATAAACCCGATCAAGGTCCAGATAATGGATATTCGACTTACTATCATTGTCCTAGCTAAATACGTCGGAAACTACACGACCAACAGATTCTACAAAGACTGCGAAATGGTCGGATCTATGATCTACATTCAGAAATTATCCTACAAACAGACATCGCAAACTCGACGATAAACTAGGCTTCATCATCATTTTTTCCCTTTGTTCGGGAGTAGCATTGCCGACTTGAATGATTTCGGGCCTGATCGGTACTTCTTCCTGTGTCGGGGTAACTTCTTCTTCGGCAACTTCATCTTCTGATCTTGAAGGGACGATGCTGCTCAAATCGAAGTCCGAGTATAATTTTTTGACCGCATCACGGCCGTCTTCATACCCGACGCAGTACGAAGCGAAGTCACTTTCGAGGATCTCTTCCTTAAATTCTTTCAACCTCAAAATCTTGGACTGTCCGACTCAATGCTTATCTTGCCGACTCTGCTTCCGCCTTTGCCAAATCAGCATTGGCTCGAGCAGACGACAATTCTTCTTCGGCCAGCACCAGTCTTTCCAGGTTGGCCCGATGACGCCGACGTTCGGTTTCGAGTTCTTCAATACACCCGTCTCGCTCTCGTCGAAGTCGGTGGAGAGAATGCCTTTTACTCTTCACCTGTGCATCAAGAGCCAAAATAGCCTCATGAGCCGACTTAAGTTCGGCCCTCGAGGATGCCAATTCGTTGGTGAGTCGGAAAATCTTCTCTAGGAGTTTAGCTTCTCGCTCTGTAGCCGACTTGAGTCGTTCAAGCACCGCCGCTTTCTCGGCATCAGCGGCTGTCACCTTATTCTTCCACACACTCCGGATGTCAGCGAACTTCGTGTAGCCGGCCTCCAAGTCAGACATGTCGTGGATCAACTGCAAACAAAGGATTGGTCGGTTAAAAAAAAGGGGGGAGAGAGAAAGAAGAAGTTATCAAAAAATTTATCCGATGATTGTCGGATAAAAGGACGAGAACATATCGACCACTGACCGCTTCCTCTGGCACTTCCGATCAATCGAAAGAAGGGTCGTCTGGCACAATCGCTTGGCTAATACAGAATTGGCCAAGGCCGATTCACTCTCAGGCACTTGGAGGTCGAAGTGCACCGCATGACCCTCCAATGCGGCATCATCCGCCGATGCCGTCGGAGCTTTCCCCCGATCTCTTGTCGGTGGCCCCATGTCCGAGAGCGAGGAAAATTTGAGCTCGACTGCGCCCCAACTGAAGGAGCAACTGGTGCAGCCGCAGATTGCTCGGGCTCTCTTGCCTCAATCCGAACCTCCTCGGATGGCGGAACCACCGATGTTGCTTCGGCAGTCCCCCTTATCGCCCTCTTCTCGGATGACATAGCAGGGAGCACTGCCGGAGCCGACAGTGCCAAGATAAGTTCGGAACCTGATACTGACGGGACGTCGGGTTCCGCGACCGACGTTGAAACATCGATCGGGGTTGAAGCTTGGTGCCTTTTTGACGGACACGAAGGTCCGACCTCAGATGCTGCCCTTTTCTTGACAGCATACTGATGGATGTTGGCATTCGACACACGTACTCTCTGCTGCATAGCTGCAATTACAACAAAGGTCAGCGCAAGTCAACAAGCAAGGAGAAAATTAAGAGTAGCCGACCAACCGTACTATACCTAGGTGAAGAACCGAACTGAGGCCAGCGTCATAAAGGGCCTGTTCGGTTACAAGCTCTTTCTGCTTCGGGACCGACATATCTTTCAGCCGATGAAAGTCCTTCTGGTCGTCGGCTTCTACTTGGTTGTTATCATTGGGACTAGTTCAGGGATTGCCCCAATGAGAAAAAAAACCCCAAGAAAGAGAAGAAGAGGCAAAGAAAACTAGTTCTTCCGTCCATGAATGGACGATGGAAGATCGGTGATAAATGAAAGACCTTTTCGAGGGTTGAAGAACCACCATCCTCGGGCCTTCAGGTGAGGTCGGAGGATGAAGAAAGCCTAGATAAGAAAAGGGCGAGGGACGGTCGGCAACATCCGACACAACAAAGCAAAGCTGATTATCAGTCGGACCGAATTCAGTGCCAACTGAGTCGGGCAAAGTCCATAGTAATCCAAAATATTTCGGATAAATTTTGAAATCGAAAATCGAAGACCCACCCAGAGATCTTCGACGTAGAAGGCCACCTGGCCCGATGGCGGATTGTTCACCCGACCATCGGCCCCAGGAGTGAAACGTTGAAACTGTTCTGGGATATAAAATTGCCCCTGGAGCTGTTCAACATTCAGTTTCGAAAGTGAAGAGGCCTCCACATCCAGATTCGATTGGGATTCATCAGTCAGATTCTCTAGCTGATCTTTCCGAAAAGGAGAAACCCTAACCATGAGGATGACTTTAAAGAAGACAAGAACTTCAAGAAAAAGGACTTGAAGAAAAGTTGACCTGAGTTGGAGCAATAACCTTGGGCGTTGGAGCAACGATCCGGCAGAGTCCCAGTACCAAAAAACAGTGAAAAGCGAAGATTTGGCTGAAAGCGACCCTATATATAGGATCTCTCAACGATCGAGATGAAAGCAGTCGAATCAAAGATCATATCGGATGACGACACGTAGCAACATTTGGACCGACCATGGGTCAGACGGTTCGACGCACCTGCACCAGATCAAACCACGTTATCTCCATCCACGTGAACAACTCCGACTCAATGACACTCCGACGCGTGGCAGAAATCCACAAGCTGGAATTAAAACACATGATGCCGGTTCGCCTTTCCAATGTAACAGCTGGCGCCGGCTCATCTTCCGCAAATGACGTCTGACAGCAGATCTTCCTGCTGATGCGACAGTTCGAGGATGACAAAGTGGATGATCGACCGTATTTCGAAGAATGTGACGGCAGAACCAAGACTCGATATGATAGATAACAACTCCTCTCGTCCAAAGCAACTGATCGCGTGGCTACGCACGCGACAACTCGCCATTGGACTTCGGAGTGGGGGTCAACTGTTGGGATAAAACCAACTGACCTCCATACGCCGACCAATCTCCGACGCAATCTGCTCGACACCCGACTTAGGTCCATTAAATAAAGACGACCCTGAAAGCGATTACCAACTCGACGGACCGACGCTACTCTCGACCGACCAACCAAACATCCCTCACTGAATCAAGATCGGTAGGCGGCCGATGTTCGGATTCTACAGACAATAAACTACTTCAGCCGTCGGTATTTCAGAGTTACTAACCGACAACCGACTCCCGACGCACAGTCGGCCGACTCATTCAAATATATCATAACCGTCACGGACGGTTACTCCATTGATATCGCAGCGTAATTCATGAGGATTAATAATCCACTACGAGATTACCGTCCTGTGATTCTACATCGCTAAATACGGGTCCATATCTTATAGTTACGACGATCTACTCTATAAAAAGGAGATAAGGCAATAAGTTTCGATAAACTATTTTCATGCTGAGCTCTGTCACCGTTTTCATTCATTTTATTATTGTTCAATCTTCTTCTCTGACTTAAATATTAGTAATTTTATTAAAATAATTTAATTAATATAATTTATTTGTAAATGCTTGTTTCCGACGATAGATGAGGAAAGAATTGGCCGGAACAGAAAACATCATTTGAATATATTTTTTAATCTCAGTATT
>KE505094.1:452486-463880 GCA_000441515.1 Elaeis oleifera
CCATATGAGTCCATAGTACAAGATCATACTTGACTCCTGAGATAACGAAACTGCCTCTCCAGCCCTCACTTCTTCGCCTCCTCCTCCTCCTCGTCCTCGAAGGCGGCGACGGGGTATGATCTCCCGATCCCGGTGGTGGTCTTGAAGGTGATCTTGGTGTGATCGCCATCGTCGATGTACATGTCGGAGAGGGAGACCCAGATGAGAAGCTCCTTGGTCTTGACCCCGGTCACCCGCTTCATCCGCCGGTCCTCCACGAAGGCCGTCACCTCCGTCGCGTACGACACCGTCCTCCCGATCTTCTTGAACACGTGCTGGCTCCCCTTCCTCTGCTTCATCCACACGAACCCCGTCGCCCGGTTGTACCCCACCTCCTCCAGCCCACTCAGCGGCAGCAGCCCCTTGGGCAGGTGGATCTCCCCCAGCAGCTCCAACGATTTCCTCTTGCACAGCTCCACCCCGTGGTAAACCTCCGCCCCCTCCCTCTGCCTCTCGATCCCCTGCAGCGCCGCCATACCTATGCTCTTTCTCTTGCTCCTCTTTACCAATTCTAGGTTTCTTGCTGCGGGGGTCTTTTCATAGGCGCGGTGGTGAAGGGAAGTTACGAAATCCCCTGGAGTTTAAGCATCGCTTGATGGGAAAGATTGAATCAAGAACTTCTTTGCTCGGACTTTTAAATAATGGTAGGTACAGTGAGGGAATGAATGACGAGAGATTATTGGTAAATTTATTACTTAGAAGAAGAGAAAAGACATTAAATGCATAGTAACGTGGGTTATTAAGGAAGAAAAGTATTAAATACGTGGTAGCGCACGTTGTTTAAGAGGGAAAAGGTATTAATTATCCCCGGTCACTGTGGACCAAGTCCAGCCAATAATTTACAAGAATGACGGCTTTGACCGTCGGAATGGGCCCGGAGTCCTGCGTCCTCACGGGTTTGGTGGGATTCTCTTGTTGGTCGCTAACGAGTCGAGGATGCGGGCGAGAGATCACCAACAATCGGGTCGCCTAGTACGGGTTTTCTGTTTAGAAGTTGCTACGGGGCACTAGCATACTGGCAAAAAATGTGATCACCCGCGGCGCGGCTGTTACAAGTATGTGTGGCACAGGGTAATGGATGATCCTAGTACTAATTTCATGCTGAATTAGATTAGAAATCATACCACTTTCCATGTGAGGAAATTTCTGTTTCCTTATCTTATCCTAGTACTAATTTCATGCTGAATTAGATAAGAAATCATGCCGCCTTCCATGTCAGGAAATTTTTGTGTTCCTTATCTTATCCTAATGTTAATTTCATGCTGAATTAGATAAGAAATCATACCACCTTGCATGTGAGGAAATTTCTGTGTTCCTTATCTTATCCTAATACTAATTCATGCTGAATTAGATTAGACATCATACCACCTTCCCATGTCAGGAGATACTGTGTTCCTTCCTTATCTTCTTTTCATGTACAAGCTATCGAATTTAATAGGTGCGGATTAGTGGGCATACGCCATAAAAGACTAGTTTTATATGTGTTTAAGCCATACATCAGCCATCCATCCATCAGCTATTCCATGGTATGGCTTTCCATCGCTTATCATATCACTAGGGCTAGTATAAAAGTCAAAAGATTCGTGTGGTACGTGTCAGCCAATATCCAGCATAACGTTTATGTGTAAAAAAAAAACCAATAAAATGAGCATTAATATGATGGATGATCTCTAGCATTCATATGCATAATTTTTATATTGACTTGCCTATACAGGATCAGCAAGCCAGCAACATACTTGACAAATCTGTTCTGAGGGACCGTATCCGTCACATAAAGGAGTGCATGTAATTGTTTTTTTTAAAAAAGGGATCCGGGAGCTCACGGGGAACAATTTGTTTCACATCAAAGTCGAGCCTTGTAGCGTTCTCTTGCTTCACAGCGCCGTACAGGGTGCAGAGGATCGATTTAATCTGGCACAGGTGAAAGTGGGTCGACCACAGGGATCGTGCCAGGAATCACCACCTTAAGAGGCCAATGTTTCATTAAACTTTATTTTCTGAGCACGAGCCATAGTTATAGGTTCTTCCATTCATCTATTAGAATGTATTGGAGGTTGGTTTCCTCAGGAATATGCAGGGTCTATTTGCTAGTGAGCTATTACGTACAAGCATGCTTGTGCAGTGTCGTGGGTTAACCAAAAAAAAAAAGACAAACTTAGTTAAAAGTCTGCAGAAGTTTGATGGAGTAGAGTTGCAATAAAATTAGCAAAGATAAATACAGAGCATGGACATACTCTAACATTTGTTCCAATCGATCTAATCATACATGGTGTGATAGTGATTGCCATAACTAGATACGTGACAAATCTGACTTTGAGACATTGATGTGTGACCACCATATATATATTGTTACATTTATATCAATACAAACATACTGTGATAAAAGTTCCTATGCTATATGTGAGGGAAAGCATAAATGATTATATTGTATGTACATAAGTACATAACCTTTTTTATATTTAGCTGACTAAAATTTTATGCTATTTAGCTGAGTAATAGTTGCAGTTGGCTTCTCCTTGCTCCAATTGGCTTTATACATGAGTTTTCTCCCTGCAATAATGCCTCCACCACAGAAGAAAGATATGCAGGTACCTGTTTGGTTGTGATAATTTCTCCCACCTAGTCGAACAGTGTGATTACTAGGAGTCATTATTTTCCTCAAAATTTATGTGCACAGAGATCTTGGCAAGAACATGGGTTTTATGTGGTTTCCATGGATTAGCTATATCGGCGTCCTCACATGATGTTAGTTGCTATCACTTGTTGATACGCTAACTAGGGTCCAGGGATAGCTGGTGATTTAAACATCAAAGGCTGCAATTGATTTTGGCTTGGCTCCAAAGATTGAACCAAAATCTCCAACTACACAAATGCTCACTCTAAGAGAAGTGGCGTTTAATGCCATCTCATTGGTGCACTCTATCACTTTGAAGTCCGAATTGGCTTCATGTATTGTGAGCATCTTGAATTCGGTCCAGCCACCCGGCCGAGGACTCTAAACCTAGATTTCTAGCCCAACCAGGATGGTTAATGTTGTCCAGGTCCAATTTGAGCCTCTTTCGCGGATTTGTAAGCCCAGACCCTGCCAACAGGATGCTGTTCAGCTTCATCGTTCTTTGGCGGCCCAAATCTTGAGCAGGAGCCCATTTGTTTGGGTCGCTCAATCCCCTCGGGCCTGGATAGGCCATTAACAGCCCTGCCAATTGATTCTGCAAACAACAAAAAAACAACAAGTCAAATTATGACATGTCGGTTTCTTTTCCTTCTCAACATGCAGGGATTATCAACAAGCTATAAATTAACTACCCAGGATGAGTGATAACAAGAAAGCTATTGAAAGCTGTTACCATCAACACCTTCAACTTTTGTTAACAACATCAATTTATGGACATAAATCTAATCATAACGCATCACATCTGTCTTTTGTGATATTAAATTACTAGATGTAAATGAATTTTTTATTGTTTTTTTTTTTGTTAATGATACATTCATAGTACTTTCTCTTTTTGGCCGGTAAAAGTCAATGCCTTAATAATGTGGTTATAATATTGAAAGTTCATTATTCCATATCTTTTGAGACATCCGTTTCTTCGAAGGCAAAAAGATGGTGTAAGCCAATGTGGCATAATTCTTTCTGAAATCTTTGCTGCCCTATAAGTATACATTATACATCTATTCCTCCACTAGCATGCTCCTCATTTTCTTCCCTGCTGTTGTTTATGTCAAATTGATAAATGTTATAAGGTGGACTCATTTATTTTTTCTCTCTGTGAAGAATTTATATTGGATAGCTCGAATAATGTTGTTGCGGCCAACTCTTTATCGCCGGTGATGAGCATCTGTAAAAATAGCGTCCTCACAGATCGAAGTTGTGTTCGATGGAGATCCTCCGATGCTTTAGTCAGAGAGAGAATTGATGAACAGTAGATTTGAAAGTTGAAAGTAGCAGAGCTCCGGCTCCAAAAGTGTCTTCCTCATCCTATTCACTTATCCTCCTTTTATAGATAATTCTTATATAATCGTCGAGCACGTGGTCCCACTTTTTATGACGATGAATTATCGGACCATAAATGTGGAATTGGTGGGTTGTTAATTTTCTGAATAGCTGTGACACGTAGTCAATAACCGTCCAGAATAATTATGGTATGTTGAGCAGATTAACCGACCATATATCGGTAGGATCTATGAGTGATCGTCGGCTAGTAATTCAGTTATGCCGATGGTTCAAGTTGTCCGCTGTTGATCGGTGGTAATCGAACATTAGTCGGTCAGCCAACCGTAAGTCAGTACGATTTGCTCAGTCGGTCAATGAAGAGTCGGAATCGCATGTTCAGCCAGTGTACCATCGAAGTTGTGGTGATCAAAGTCGGAGGTCGATTGGTTACCCCAACAGTTGCCCCCCACTCCCAAGTCCAAGGTGAACCAACGCGTATATTACCACGTGGTTTATCCCGTTAGACGAAGGGAGTTATTCTTGTCATATCGAATCCTAATTTTGCAGCCACTTTTTTCGAAGTATGGACGATCGGCTGCTTTGTCATTTTGGCGGGTATGGAGTCGTCTCTAAACTGCCATATTGACTGGATGATTCAGTATCAGATGCCAGTATCATACATCATTTCAGGAAGGCGATTCGGCACCGGACGATATGATTCTGATAAACAAATTTTTGTCACATGTCCGAATGTTATTGGACCGAAACTGTTCACGCGGATAAGGGTGATGTGGCTCAATCTGGAGCAAGTGTGTCGAACCGTCTGATCAATGGTTGGCTCAGATGTTGCCACGTATCGTTATCTGGTAAATCTTCGATTTAATCGCCTTCATCTCGATCGTTGAGGGATCCTATATATATAGGATCGCTCCCAATCAAATTTTTACTTTTATTTCGTCCTTTCTGATGCTGAGACTCTGTCGGAAGATTGTCCCAGTGTTTGAGGACTTTATTATTCCCATCTTTTTCAGGTCAAGTTTGTCTTTCCTTAAATTCTTTCTTCCCTAGTCTTCATTTCTTATGGCTAGGACCTCTTCTTCTTAGGATGGTCGGTCAGAGAATCTGACGGACGAATCCCAGTCGGGTCCAGAAGTGGAGGCTTCTTACTTTCGGAGTCAAATATCGAGTGGCTTCGGGAACAGTATTGTATCTCGAAACAATGTCAGCTATTCGCTCCTGGGACCGACGGTCGGGTGAACACCCCTCCTTCAGGCCAGGTGGCTTTTTATATCGAAGATCTTTAGGTGGATCTTCGATTTTCGATTTCAGAGTTTGTTTGAAATATTTTGGATTATTATGGTCTTTGTTCCACTCAGCTGGCATCGAACTCGATCCGACTGATAATCAGTTTTGCCTTGTTGTGTCGGTTGTTACCGACTAAACCTCATCTTCTCTTTTCGTACTTTCTTTGTCCTCCGACCCCATCCAAAGGTCCGAGGGTGGTGGTTCTTCAACCCTCGAAAAGTTCTTTCTTTTTACCAGTCTTCCATTGTCCATTCATAGATGGAAGAATCAATTTTTTTGCTTCTTCCTCTCTTCCTTGGGGTTTTCTTTCTGTTGGGTGATCTAAAATCGATCCCAATGACAACAGCCGAGTAGAGATCGACGATCAGGAGGACTTCCATCAGTTGAAGGATATGAGGGTCCCACCGCAGAGGAAGCTTATGACCGAATAGGCCCTTTATGACGTCGGCCTTAGTTCGGTCATCCATCTAGGTATAGTATAGTCGATTATTTCTTACTTTATTCTTCTTTTGTCTCTTGAGTCGTACTAACTTTTATTGTAATTGTAGCCATACAGTCGAGAGTGAAAGTGTCGAATGCCGACATTCGTCAACATGCTGCCAGGAAGAGGGCAGCATCCGAGGCTGGGCCTTCTCAGCCACCAAAAAGAATCAAGCTGCTGCTTCGGTGCAGCCTCAAGCTGCCCCTTCAATGCCAGCGCCAGCCATTATTTTGACTGAGGAACCCGATACACCATCTGTGTCGGTTCCTGAGCCGGTCTTGGTACTGTCGGCCTCAATAGCGCTTCCTACCGTACCGTCTGAAAGGGCGGTGAGGGAAACTACTGAAGCAATATCGATAGTTCCATCAACTGAGGAGGTTCGGGCCGAGACAGGAGGACCCGAACAATCTACAGCTGTGCCAGTTGTTCCTTCAATCAGGGCGCAGTCGAGTTCAAGCTTCCCGCACTTTTGAATGTGGGCCGCCGACAAGGGACCGGGAGAAAGCTCCAGTGACTTCAGCGGAAGACACAGTGTCGGAGGGCCATACAGTTCACTTCGACATTCAAGTGCCTGGTGATGAGTCAACCTTAGCCAATCCGATATTGAACAAGCGACTGTGCCAAGCCGCTCTTCTTTGGTTGATCGGGAGAAGCGAAGGAACCGAATGGTGGCAGAGATGTTCTCATCCTTTACCCGATGATCCTCGGGTAAGTTTTTTTTCTTCTTCTTTTTTTAATTGATTTATCTTGTGTCTGCAGTTGATTCACGACATGTTCGATTTGGAAGCCGGTTACATGAAGTTCGGTGACTTTCGTCGGTTGTGGATGAATAAAGTGGCAGCCACTGATGCCGAGAAGGCGGCTGCTCTCGAACAACTTAGGTCGGCGGCTGAATGGGAAGCCAAGCTTCAGGAGGAGGTTTCTCAGTTGACTAACGATCTAGTATCTTCTAGAGCTGAACTCGAGTCGGCTCGCAAGAATATTTTAGCTCTTGAATCACGGGTCAAGAGCAAGAACATTCGATCCATCGGCTTCGATGGGAGCGAGATGGATGCATCACAGAACTTGAAGTCGAACGTCAACGACATCGGGCCAGTCTGGAAAGGTTGGCACTGGCCGAAGAGGAGTCATCTTCCGCATGAGCTGATGCTGATTTGGCAAGGGCAGAAGCAGAGTCGGTGATGGAGGCATTGAGTCGGGCAATCGAAGAATTCAGGGGTTCGAAAGAATTCAAGGAGGAGATCCCCAAAAGCGGCTTCGCTTCGTACTACATCGGGTATGAAGACGGTCGAGATACGATTGAAAAATTATATCCAAACCTCGACTTGAGCGGCATTGTCCCTCTGGGGTCGGAAGACGGGACTGTCGAAGATCCGACTCAAGGTGGAACACTGATCGAGCTTGAAGTTGTCCCAATCTTCAACTCTACACTAGAGCAAAGGGGTAGGGATGAAGACGAATCTTGATCAGTGTATTTGTTTTTTCTTTTGTAATCAAATCTCTGTAATCGAATTTCGGTCTAATTTTGTAGTGCCTTTTTGATAATGAATAGAAAGAATTTTCTTCTAAATCCAATTTTGCTTTGCTTGTTAGTAATGTTAAGTTTGTAATGTTTGCAATGTAAAGCAGCTATCAAACATTAATCGATGAATCGAACGTTCGATAGGACTTGTAGAATCATCTGTCAGTCACGTAGTTTTGATGTACTTAATAGAAATTAGGATAACGATGGTAAGTCGAATATCCTGCACCTGACTCTTGATCGGATTTATACGTCAAATTATCTGATAATTGGTGGCGAGTCGAATATCCTTCGACTGGCTGTGGCCAAGTCGGTATAATTCCAATATGATCTTGATCGTATTGGCATTTCCGTTTAGTTAGGACTTTAAGTCAGTATATTAGTCTTTCGAATATGATTGGCTTTTATAGTGGAAAGCCGACATTGAGTACCGAAATATAGTCGACACTATGACTTTTACAGTGAAAGCCCGTATACTTGATGTCAGTTCTTACAGTGGAAAACCGCGGTCGGTATAATATAGTCGACATAGAGACAGTTGATTCTTTGGCTTTTACAGTAAAAACTGATATATAGTCGATAGTTGATAGCAATTGATCGAGGTTTGTGATTCTGAAATTGTATTGCATTCCAAATAATGTATACAAGAGTAACTTCATTGGTAATACACCTTTAGATTGTCGGCATTCCATATTCAAAAAATTATCGACCCTTCAAGAGTTTCTAGTCGATATGCACTCGATCTAAGTATTTCGGATATTCTGTAAGATCCTTCCCAATTCAAAGACAGCTTTTCTTGGTCTAAGGATTTTGAGATTTTTACTTTTCTTAGGACAGATCTCCTGATCGAAAGACCTTCGGCTTGACTCTTGCATTATAATACCGAGCTATCTTTTGCCGATATACCGTCATCCGAACTTGAGCTTACTATCGGAGTTCTGAAAGAAGATCTAAGTCGGCTTTCCGACATTTGAAATTGCTTGGCTCACTATATTGTTCCACCCTTGTTGATGGCAATCCGATTTCAAGTGGGATCATTGCTTCCATCCCATAAGCTAAATTAAAAGAAGATTCTCCAGTCGGTATGCGAGGAGTTGTTCGGTATGCCTATAAGATCGGATATAGCTCTTCCATCTAGAGACCTTTGACTTCATTCAGTTGAATTTTGAGCTCGTGCAGAATTGTTCGATTGGTTACCTCCACCTCTCTATTTGATTGTGAATGGCCGACTGATATGAGTTTGTGCATAATATAAATTTCACACAGAACTCTTTGAAATTCTAATTGTCGATCATTGTCAGTGATGATGGTGTGCGGTAAACTGAATCTGTAAATGATGGATTTTTGAATGAAGTCTTTCATCTTACTTTCAGTGATTTGTGCCAGAGGTTCAGCTTCTATCCATTTGATGAAATAGTCGATGGCGATCACTATGAACTTTCTCTAGCTAGATATCGGGGAAAAAAGATCAAGTATGTCAATTCTCTATTGTGCGAAGGATCATGGTGCTATAATCGATGTTAGCTGACTAGCCGGTTGATGTTGTATATTTACATATTTCTGACATAGTTCATACCTTCGGATAAGTTCAGCCGCATCTTTCTTCATGGTGGACCAATAGTACCCTTGTCGCAGGATTTTATAAGCTAAAGACTTACCTCCCAAGTGATTTTCAAAAATCCCTTCATGCACTTCTCTAAATGCGTAGTCGGCATCTGTTGGCCCCAAGCATTTTAGTAAGAGAAGAGAGAACAATCTTTTGTAGAGATGATCATTCATTATTACATATTGAGAGGCCATCCATCAGAGTCGTTTGGCTTTTGAAAAATTTTCAGGAGAATCCCATCGATCAAGTATCGGACGATCGGATCCATCTAGCTTGGTTCAATAGAAAGCTGTAGCACCTTCTCAACTTTGTTGATACTCGACTGTTCAAGACATTCAATGAATATCCGACCCAGCGAATTGAAAGTAGTAGTAGCCAGTCGGGAGAGTATGTCGGTCCGAGCATTTTTGATTCTCGAAATGTGAAAGATCTCAAAATTTTTAAAGATTGATATAAAATCTTTCACCTTCTGAAGGTACTTCATCATAATGAGGTCTTGGGCTTTAAATTCATCCTTGACCTATCCAGCGATCAGTTGTGAGTCGGTAAAGATCTTTAGATTATCGATCTCAAATTCTTTGGCTATCTTCAAACCAGCTAAGAGCGCTTCATATTCGGTTTGATTATTTGAGGCTTTGAAGTTGAACCGAAGGATGTATTCAGTGACTACCTCCTCGAAATTTGTGAGGATAAGTTCGGCTCCACTACCTTGCACATTAGATGCTCCATCGATGTGAAGCACCCATGCCGAGTTTTGGTCAGGTTCAGGAGTCGTAGCCTGCCTTATTGTGTTGTTATCTGTATCCACCGATTTATTGTCGGATATTGTACATTCGGTGACAAAGTTGGCTAAAACTTAAGCCTTTATGGATGGCCGAGGGTGATATTGTATGTCAAATTTATTAAGCTTTACTATCCACTTCACCATCCGACCTGACGTATCAGGTCGATGTAAGATCGCCTTCAGTGACTGATCTGTCAAGACTACAATCGGATGTGCTTGGAAGTACGGATGAAGTCGTTGTGCCGATATGATTAGAGCGTAGATTATTTCTCTGCTCTTGAGTATCGTACTTCGATATTGTGAAGCACTTTACTAGTATAGTAGATTGACCGATGGATTCGATTTTCATCTTTCTGGACAAGTACCGAACTAACTGCTTCTATGGAAGTCACCAAATAGAGATACAGCGTCTCTCTAACCTTCGATTTTGTAAGCAAAGGTGGAGAAGCAAGGTACTTTTTTAGCTCTTCGAAGGACTGTCGGCATTCATCCGACCATGAGAAATTCTTCGTTTGCCATAAGATTTTGAAGAATGACAAACATCTCTCGATCGATCTAGAAATGAATCGATTGAGTGCGACGATCCTTCCGTTGAGTTGTTGTATCTCTTTTTTGAGTTCGGATGCTTCATGTCGATGATGGCCTTTATCTTTTCGAGATTGCTTTGATTTCTCATTGTGAGACAAGAAATTCAAAAAATTTTTAGAGGTTACCCAAACACACATTTAGTTGGATTTAACTTCATCTGATGTCGTCGTAGTGTGGCAAATGCTTCCTCCAAGTCTCGAACATGGTCTGCAGTTTGGAGACTCTTCACCAGCATGTCGTCCATATATACTTTCATATTTTTTCTGATCTGCACCTTGAAGATCTTATTGACGAGTTGTTGATAAACAGCTTTGGCATTTTTCAAACCGAAAGTATTATTTTGTAGTAGTATATACCTTTGTCGATTACGAAGGCTGTATGCTCCTCATCTTCTGGTGCCATCCAGATTTGATTATATGCAGCGAAGGTATCCATGAAACTCAGAAGTCGATGGTCTGAAATCGCATCAACCAGTTGATCAATCTTCGATAATGAAAACTGTCCTTCAGACAGGCCTCATTCAAATCTATATAATTGATGCAGATTCTACACTTTCCATTGTCCTTTCTCACCATTACTATATTGATGAGCCAATCGAGGTATGTGGCTTCTCTGATGAAATCCACCGTGAGGAGCTTGTCAATTTCTTCATCAATGATCTTTTATCTTTCAGGAGCAAAGACTGTTTCTTCTGTCTCACTGGCTTGACATTCGGGTTGACATTAAGTCGGTGAGTTATTACTTCTGAAAGAATCCCAGATGTTGCTGCAAAAATTCGCCGGCGTCGGAGATGCTGGAGTCGATGGTGCCGCGGTCGCCGTCGGGACCTGCAAAAGAAGTCTAAACTGGAGGTGGGGTTGCTCCGGCAAGATCCTCCGACGCTCAAGTCAGTTCTCTGCCTCAACAAGAATGGAGTACTCGAACGGAGATTTTAACAGAGTTTTTAGATGAAGACTAGAGCTTAGAGAATAACGTATCTGGTGCCTATTTATAGGCAGAGGGCGTGACAGACTTGATGGCGACGCCTGTAACCGCCTGGTAGTGGGCCGTTCAGGAGTTTGTTGTGGAGGGTAGTGGAGTAGAGATGTGGACATCGCTGCGGCTTGCCGCGTGGGCCTGTTGCGGAGAGTGAAAT
>KE505094.1:470851-509259 GCA_000441515.1 Elaeis oleifera
AGTTGCAGTCGAATGTTGGGCTCTGATTTTTATCATGGCTTAAAGATGGTCATGAGTCAAAGTAGATAATACCTCACGTATGTGGAGGTGGAGACATAAGTCAACTATCTGAGCCGTTTGATCTCTTGACTTATGACCATAACAAATATAATTTTAAATATATTACTACAAGGTATGATTTTTCTTCTGTTGGCACTGGATAAGAGGTGAGGTTGAAATGCTTAAGAGCATTATCTTCAATTATTAGCACTATTTATCATCCGAGTGTAAAACTAGCAACAGTCAAGTTTTCAAGTACAAGGCTATCAAATGAGGATTTTTTAAATTTATGTATTTAATTTGAAATATTTTAATAATAAATAAGTTATGATATTTTCGAACACGTGCCTATTGCTTCATGGCTTTGCTGAAGGGAAAAAATAATATTACTTGGAAGCAACCCACATTGTGGATCTATTTCATATCAGTAAAAAGTTTGAGCCAGATTTGGAAATATATTATTGACATTATATAATGTTATGGGATGTTATTTTTTTAATACTATATCTGCACATGGTATACAAAGACAATGATTTTTTTTTGTTTTTTGGTTAAAGAGGGTGCTCGAGGGCTATATAAATCTATAGGACCTGCACCAGCTGCTACCGAGAGATCCAGCAGCCAGCACCCAAACCATAACCAAAATGACAAGGACCTCAAAAGATACAACCTGGGCTAAGGTTTGTACATATATTTCCCTTCAAAAAAAGGGGACACAAAATCTAAATCTTAGTATTGCTGCAAGGCTCAAAATCTCAGACAATGAGATTGGATGAAGTCTTGCTAGAGTGATTGTAGCGATCCAATTCGAATCTCCTTCAGAAGAATTTGCAAAACAAGTCAAAAATTGATGGAAATTCTCTAGTCACAGATCCTCTGATACTTAAGTCAATTTGAGCCTCGAGAACAGGAGGTAGAAAAAATAAATAGAGAACAGGAGGATCTATGTAAAACTAAAGGGTTTATGACTTTGTGGAAGCTAGAGTCCTAGCGGCAGAATCTTCCTCTAGTTCGAGCTCTAGTTTGAGCTTGGAACTTCGAAGTCAGAACTTTTCTAAAAGATCTCTTGATCCTCTGTTTATAGAGGAACTGATGAGGCCGTTAGAGAGTTTGTTAGGCCGTTGAAAGGGTTTGTTAGACCGTTAGAGGTCAGCTATAAATGAGCTAGAGCATAGTTGTATATATTAGTTGGAAATGAGGTCATACTTAGTTGTATGTGCCGGTTGGGGATGAGTTGTAGCATGGTTGCATGTGAGATCATGACCAGCTTGACTTAGTTGTAGAGATTATGGCAGGCTCTCGCAGAATGATTGCCGCCGCTAACGTAATGATTCACCTCGATAAAAGATCGAGGTGAAATCAAGTATCATATGAGATCAGACATCTCAGATATATGGAATACTTTGCTTTAAGTCAATATTTATATGAGCTGAAATAATCAGATTGATATTTATATGAGCTGAAATGAGTTAGATTGGTATTTATATGAGCTGACCATAATACTATACCAGAAGTCAATTCAGATAGCTTAGGTTGGTGTTTAGATGAGTTGAGTTGAGCCAGATCAGCATTCAGCCTCCAATTCAGGTTGCCATTCAGTCTCCAATTCAGATCGATTTTATATGAACTCATCTTTCAATTTAGGTTGGCTTTCTTATGAGCTCAATCTTTGATTCAGATCGATTTTTTATGAACTCAACTTTCAATTCAGATCGATTTTATATAAACTCAGTCTTCATTTCAGGTCGGTTTCTTATCAGCTAAGGTAGGATAATCCCCATAATACTTAGGATCGACATGTTGAGTGGGTATAATCTTGAAACATTAGGCAGAACAATTTGGGGAAGAGAACGTAACTCCCTGGATAGATCTGACTAGCTCCCAGAGTACCAATTGATCTGAAATAGGTTATCCAGCAAATGGAATTTATGTATAGATTAAATGAATTACAGAGAAACCCATCTGACAATAACTTAGGCAGCTGATTAATGCAACAAAGAACTCAAATAGGCAAGGTCCTGTAGGAAGCTTTATGACAACAGCCAGCATAAAGAAACAACCAGCAGAAAACTTTGTAAATATGTAATTATGTGCAGAAAAAGTCCCTGTAGGTCATAGAACATCATGGTGACTAAGTTTCCGCTGGTCCTCACTCGCAGACCGTCCAATCAATAGGTTGAGAAGCATAAAAGGCAAAACTATCCAAAATTATGTATTTAATTAGAAACCACAAGCAATACGAATGTTGGGATATAGAAAGAAAGATATCATTAGTTTCATATTAGTTGTAAGTCAAAAAAAATTTATATGGGATGGAATTTTTTTTTTTCATGAGATATTTTTTTAAAAGCAAAATCATGAAGCTTCGTGCTATAATGATCAAAGACTGAAATCGACGATACCTCAAATATGATCCTCATAACAATAGAGTCGAGTATGAGTGGAATTTGGGCCACTAACAAGTAAGAAGGACGCAAGTCACAATGCGCTTAGTTTCAAGTATCAACAGCCTATTATGCTAGTTCTCAATGCCAGGATAATGACAAAGTAACTGGGTAGAAAAAATATTGTGCCACTGGAAGCATTGCTGTGCCAATTGGACAAGAATATAATAGATGATTAAATACATGGCTGCATGAGCAAGATAAATAGCATAAGAGTGTGGATCACCTTGTTACATAAACCTCGGGTACAGTGGCCGTGGAAAAAAGTTATGCGCCAAACTCCAGTAGTTAGTTAAGTTGAACCTCACCTGCTGCCACCAGCAAATACCAGAACCTTCTCTCTTTAACATTTTATGCTTTGACTTGACTTGATTAAGGGACAAATTGGACTGACAATTAGTACACAATGTGGCCATCATTCAAGATTTTATCTTTATGATATATTGAATATCCCTACAATCAGCCATTAAAATTTTACACAATTCTAAAGGCAAGATGTCACCACAATTATAATTAAAATTGCCTTCCAAAACTACTATGAATAAATAATTAGCAGCCTTGTCAGCTTTCTGGAAAGTATGAGATGCCATAAATCCTCTAAGAGAGGATTTTCATTGGTTAATGCCTCCCGATAAAGGAGACTTAGTTAGCTTACCTGAAGATGACTTGAAGATCCATTTGATAATAGTTAATGAGTCACCCTCCAGCCATAATCTTTGTGTTTGCAGTTCATTAACAGTCACTATCATATCCAACCAATTATACAAGGCAGTAGTTGGTGGTAGAACTCTATTCATAAACATTCTTTTTTTTTTTTTCAAATTTTTTTTTGGGGGGGTTAAGACTTGTTTTTTAAGAACTCTATTCATAAACATTCATATCTACTTTGTTTCCACTAAATGTGATACGGAAATGGTAAGATTACAAAGTGCAAAACCGGTGAACGATTAGAGAAGGTGGAGTCGTTCGCTCGAGCGGCCGATCTGTTCTGAGGTCCGGTTGGTCATGTACACGTGTCAGTGGTCAATTGGCTATGACAACGTGTTCCCGGATGAGTAATCGTTAAATGCACGCAACCACGCAGGCACAAAATCCCGCACACCAGGCTTGAGCCAGCCGGCCGCCCTTCCTCCGCCCTCTTGCCCCGGCCGCGATCGCAGTCTGGAGCGACAGCGATCGGGCTGCGATAGGCGCCCTTTTCCCTGGGTTGACTCCAACTCCGAAACGCCATAAAGCTGTCCGGCCCACTGCTCCTTTTTCTCTCCTCTTCTCCCTCCCAGTCTCCCGTCCTTGCCCCCGGATCTCGTCGAGAAGCGGAACAAGGGGCGAAGAAAAGACGAGGAGTAGAAACCCTAATACCTCACAGCGGCGGGCATGTCGTCCAGGCCTTTACCTTATTCGATGCAAGACGTCGATTACGACAATGCCAAGTTCCGCCACCGATCCCGTTTCAAGGTTCCCTTCCTCCTCCTTCCCAAGTTCTTGGTTTCCCTCATATTTTTTGATACTTTTTCTTTGTTCTCATTGTTGCGATCCGATATTTGTGAGCTAATATAATTTCATGTGAATTGAATGGCTTCGCGTGTTCTTGGTTTATAATTCTGTGGATTTTTGTGGTTCGATGGGCTTGTTTTGGCGTTTTATTTCGAATTTGGGTCATTTCTATGTCAGAAAGAAGTTCTGATCGCAGTTTGATTGTTGTTATATTCTTGATCGCTATGACTTGATCTGGTTGGTGGATCTGATTCTTTTGCTCGATTTCTTTTCTGTTACATGATCCTTGGAACGAGAGGTCACGAAAGCTGATTGACATTTGTTCTGCAAACCATCGTTAGTTGATGCCGTTCTTGATCCAGGAAGAAAGAAAAGGGATATAGATTATCTTTTACCCCCTTTTCCTTTACTTCTCGCCAGGCTTTTTTTTCTGAGAGAACATTCTGAGTAGAATCATTACTCACCCTTCATGTTAGTTCTTTATGTAGAAAAGGTAACAATCACCATCTTGGTGTTGTCTATAGTTATTTGGTCATTCACTCTGCTTTATGATTGCATATTTATTAGATTCACCTAAGAATAGTCATCTAGAAGTAGGCCTTGACTGAGGCTGAGTTAGGTCTCCTTATTGCTTTCAAATTTTAAGACATTTCCTTTGTTGGTCTAAAGCAAGCCAAAGAATTTCTAGCTGATGACCTTTTCTTGCTGCTTTTAGATACATGGGCATAAAAGTCTAAAGTCAATTGCTTGATCTATTGCCTAGGATCTCTACCCAACAATAAGGAGATGAAGGGATTGTGGTGTAGCCTGCAGGGAACTAAAAGATTGAGTAAGACTATGATGCATATCATTTATGCCTTGTCTAGACAGTAGACACTCATGTAGTGGAAGTTATTACCTGCTCCAGTCCTCAAGTTGTTTCCTTCTGTCGTCTTAGCTTTTCTAATTCTACCTCACTGGACCTGTGCTGTGGACATTGCACCTAAACATCCAAACAGGGCTTAATGTTTTAAAAAAGAAGTTGATACGAAACAACAAGTCCTTTAAGTTCTTCATCAGTATTCTTGATCAAGATGGAGTTGCACCATTTTTTATCACTTGTTTGAAAATACATTTACTTTCATTTTCAGATTTATGATTTATATGCTCTGTATCCTAATTCAAAGGAAACACCAACCACTTAAATAGCATCAACTAGATAATTTTCAGATCTTTGTTAGATGGGCCTGTGCTTCTTTCTCAAAGTGTATTTTGTTATGTACATATGATCCAATGACTTCTAAACCACATTTGTGGAGGAAGATTTGAGTGTCAAACTGTCAATCATGTTGCACATGTAAATTCATCATGACATTGTATCTATCCCATCCTTTAGATTCAAATACTCAGTTTTGCTTCCTTTAGGCCCATTAAGCTCCGGTTTTAGTCATATTTACACTTTCAACATTTTTGTTTGAGTTCTGGAGCTTCATCCAAGAATATAGAGAACTCAAAAATGTTAAAGCATTAGACAAAATATATAGAATAAAGATAAACAAAATGATTCAAGAATATGCATTAGATAGTGTTCTAGATACAATGCTTCTGATCTTTGTATATATAGTTTTGATAGTTTCAAGTAAGAACTACATATATATAATAAAAGACATGAAAATGTTAAAGTTCTTGTTTCACTTTTTTTTTGGGTAAGAGAAAGCATTTGCACGTCTTGTGTTTCACACCATTCCAAAGTATAAATATCATTAAATTGTTCGATAATAATTTGAAAACTGTCAATCTTAAGGTTGACAAATGTATGAGTCTTTGAGGTGCAGATTGTGAATCTTCTTCATAAACAAATAGGGAAGAAATCATATTTTTGTGAATAATGGCATGATTTTCTCTTTTGAAAGTTTTATCATGGATAAAAAAAATAAACTTACACAAAGATTTTTGATGCACAAATCTATAGGAGAAAGGTTGATGGATATGCTAAGAACTCATTGCTGTTTTGAACTTGAAACCCTACAAAGGTGATTTGAGTCCAAATCTTACAAATTCAAGTGCAAATCTTGCAAGTTTTCTATTTGAGAGGTTGAATCTATTTGATGAATTTTGTTTCTTTCTCATTGATGCTTTTTCAAAATCAAAACATTTTTTTTGTGTTGGTCTGCAGTTTCAATCATGACTTAAATGAATGGCATCCTTAATATTAATTATATCAATAGAATTGCTGTTTTTACTCATTCTATGATTGGGCTTGAACTGGCCTGGGTTGACGTGAGCCACACCCTTGCCTGAGCCTAGCATTGGGTTGGACCGAAGCCCCAAAAATTTGGAGGTCAAGCCCGAGCTTGACCTAAGCTCGAGCCCAAGTCTATCTTGAATCCTTAACGAGCCCTATCCAATTAAGCCCATAAGGCCGAGCCAAACGAGAACGAATCCTTCCCTTCCACTAGCACAAACACTAGCCCTAATCCTAACCATAGCCCTCAACCTCATCATCATTCTCTCTTCATTTTTTTCAATCTGAGAACATCCAATAATCAAGAAATAAATGAGGAGAATGGCGAGTTCAGAGAGCGTCTTGATGGAGGCCAAGATTTGGACATTGGAGAGGGACTTTGCTAGTTGAGGTCATCAGAGAGGGAGGTTTCATTGGCGGTGATTAGGCTTGGCAATGGGTTGGGTCAGGTGCGGGTTTGGATCAACCCAAATCCGACTCGATATCCTAGCATTTGGATCCGAACCCGACTCGTGACCCAGCGGATCAACACTTTTTTTACCCATACCTACTCGATTGGGTATCGGGTTACTCGATCGGATATCCGTCCCGCCTAAATAAGATTTTCAGATGAAAATAGAAGTATTGAATAATAACCCACTATCACTCTTCAGTCCTTGAGGCTTTAACCAAGTCTAAAGGCCATAAGGTCTATATTTCATACAACTAGCCCACATTTGAATAATACATATACATAAGATCGGGTCGGTTCGGATTGGGTAATGGGTCAGGATGGCCACTACTCGAACCCGACCAACCGAACTCGAGATATAAATTTATCGGGTTCAGATCGGGTCGGGTCAAATCTGCTTAACATGTTGACCAACTCGACCCATTAGGGCCGGATTGGGTCGGGATCCATCTAGGTTGGTTGTAATTGCCAAGTCTAGTGGTGATGAAGGCAGTGTTGACCTAGTGGTGAAGGTCAGAGTAGATCATGAAGAGGAGATCGGTTGATCACCATGGCTTCATTTTATGGTGGCTCCACCACCAGGGCCTAACTAGGCTTAGTGGGTACTCAGTGACCTATGCTGGTAGAAGTCATATATCCCATTATTGTATACATCTGGCATGGCAGCTGGTTCAAAGAGGGATTGATTTGAGGGGTAGAGAGGCTTTAGGGGGTCGATTTGGTGAAAGAGAAGGGTGGATAAGGTGATTGGGATTTGGGGTAGTTTTTGTAATGGAGAGGGATCAAATGATATCTTTGGGTGTATCATCCAAGTCCTCTCTATCAAGGTTTTAAATCCCGTGAGACGGGATTGTCCCAGTTTCTCATGGAACGGGACGCGCCACCATCCTGCCTCGTCTCGACATTTGGGATAGAAGATGTTTCAAGACGTCCCAATTGGGACACTGGTACGCTAGCGAAATGGTCTTGTTCCGACACATGGGGTGGTATCCTGTTCCGGTGTCTCACAGAACATCGCGGGACATCCCGCTAGGACCTGAATCCTTGCTCTCTATCACTGAAAATCAACCAACCCCAATGGGGCATCAATGGAGATTTTGGGGAAGGAGGAATCAGAAGGGAACAGGGAGGGAGGGGTGAATGAAAGGAGTTGGAGGGGAATGGAGGGGGTGGGGATGGGGAGGGAGAGGGTGAGGAGTGGGAGGGGAATGGGCGCATAAAGAGAGAGGATGCATGTTGCACTAAGAGAGAGGAGGGTCATGCTGGACCAGGTTAAAGATCCTTGTTGTTGAATGTCTTGGTTAGGCCGGCTCAAAAATTGGGCCTGGGTCAAGCTAGGTATTGGGCTTTGGCTTTAGATCACACCTGGGTTGGGCCAAGCATTGACTTGAACTCAACCCTCATGCCTAGATCCAAGCCCAAAGCAGACTTCTTGGCCTAGGTCCAAACCTGACCTGAAGTTGGTCCATGCGACGGTCCTCGAGCCATCTTGAGCTCATTTCTAGCCCTAATCTACACTAAATGTGGTATAATATGTGCTTGCACCTTGGGTAGTACAATATACTTGTGCCTCAAGGCACTTTGCCTGTCTTAAACCAAGGTTCTTTGTTTATGCTTTTATTCTTAGTTGTATGTTATTCATTTTCTTATATGAAAGGTTTGTTGATTGCATTAGTATGTTCATTTGGTATTTCAAGTGTAGATCAAATGGAATATAGTGGACCTTCAATAAGGCATTAACTAGCTACAATGCAACCAATAATTTAACATCTTTATATTCTCAACATGCTTAGTCTTATTGCCTTCTTTAGTATAAAGATCCAAGTTGATGTATCATAACTTGGGATCTTTTCCATGCAACTTGTCTTGATAATTGAGACTCCATTGCTATGCTTGTCAATAATCACATGCTGGTTCCATAATCACCAATGAAAGATGACCTGAAGTGACATATGTGACAATTACTAGTTATTTATTGTATTCTTGAGTAGAGTCCGAGTAAGTATTAATTTCTTAAATTTTTTCTGTTATAATTAAAACAATATTTGCCTTTTGATCTTGATATACTTTATAAGAAGCCATTCATGAAACATTGAAGCCTTTTGAGGTGATATATCAAGAGGCCTAGAATGATCTTATATGACTTAAGAGATGATATATCATGAGGCCTCAAAATGATCACCCCTTCGCTTTGGACAGTCGGATATTTGGTTCTTTGAGGGAGGTAGGGGTGAAAGTGGACTAGATCATATCTATTTGGATCCGCTTTCATATCCAAATCTATTTGGATATGGATAAAAATTTGAGCATTCGACTAATATCCTCATCCGTATCTATATCTGTCAAAGAAAATGGATGTGGATGTGGATGTGGATAGATAGCTATCTGATCCATATCAAAATATCTAATTCTATTTGTCATCATGTTTAATCTTATATAGCACTCATGAACATTTGAAGAAATGAACGATATATTTATATTTTATTAACTTGATTTATCTTCTACTTAGTAATATCTTTGATTTTATAGCCGTAAAGTTTATCTGACTTAATTCGCATTTATTTCCATACTGTCATTCTCTGATTTGTATCCGCAACCATTTAAAACAAATATGGGTATGAACTTTTGCATCCTACTAACATCCATACCCATATCTATATTTGTCAAACAAAAACAAATATGGATATGGGTGTACTAATAACCAATCCTTATTTGATCTGTTTTCAGCCCCAGAGTGCGGGTTATTGGCTTTTATGTAGCCCTTCATCGTTAAACAGGCTTCTTGTTTGACCATGTATTGTGTATGCATGTTGTATGAGAAAACCATAGCCCATTCTTAAGCTCATCATGAGTTGTTGATTCAAAATCTATATTGCTTCAGATTATGTTAATTCAATTCTAATCTTGTGAGAATGGTGGTTGGGTTTACTTGACAAAATGGATTTGTCATTGACCTCCTTAAACAAAGTAGATGAGTTTGACCGGTTTGACTTGAAAGCACTCGTATCGACTTTTGCATAGGGTATTAGATCTAATTACAATTGGCACATGAAAGCACACTGTCATAAAGACTGATCTGTTAACAAGGAGACAGGTAATCCATGAATTATACCCAAAATTGCTATTCTTATACAAAGTAAGGAACATGTTGGTGCTTTAAGCCTTGGGTAACTATCATGTTGAATGCAAACTTATGTATATGTAGGCTAGACCTGAGACAGGTTCAAGTCACTTGTTCGTTAACTTTTAGTTGATTATTATTGGATCTACTATTTCTAATGGTGTGTGCAGCAAAGTATGTCCTGGTCACACCATATTCTATTAGCTAGAAATGATATTATTGACTACATTGAAGTAAGTAGTGTATTGGTATAGACTTTTCATTCAAAGAAGAGGGAGTTATTCATTGTATTGCCTATTGAATATCGAATTCATCATGCTTACATAAAGGTTAGTTATTAGTAAAAACCTCTAGTATGGTCTGCTTGGACTTGTTGGAGCCAGAACTTTTCTTCCTTGACAATTATTTGGTAACAAATGATTTATTTAAAGAAATCTTACATATAACAAAACTGTACCTTTCATATGGTAATGCTTATTTTAATTATTAAATTGATACTTCTCCCTTTAAATCTAAAGACTGTGCTTTAGAAACTGAAAATGATGAGAACAAACTTAAAAGGTAGTTATACAAGAGATAAATATGGTGCATTATATGGCTAAGCAAGTCCAAAACTTAAAATGATTTTTTTTAAATGTAAAAAAAAAGAAAAGTATCTTTCAAAACTCCCACAATAAAAAAAATGTGCATATGATCAATAAACTTAAGAAAAGAAGTACAAAACATAGTTATATACAGCCCGATAAAAATGATAGAATAAATGTTCTGTTATCATATTATACGTGCCTTAGTTCCTAACTCAAGGTTATTTGAATCTTTTATGCTGCAAAATAATCTTCACATCTTGTCCTTCTTTATGGAGAGAGGGAGATGTGGGGTAGCTAGAGAGATATTATGTGGACAGTTTTCTGGAAACAATAACCAATAGTTAATTCAGTTCTCTTTCTTTGTTTAGTAGGGGTGGGAGATAGAGGGTGGGTGAGAGAGATGTGAGAGGCCTGGAGAGATATCAGAGGGGGTTGTCTTTAGTGGAAACAAATGGAGAGGGATTGAAGAGAGAGAAAGGAGAGGGATATGAACAATCCAATTGCACTAAAGAGTAGAGAAGTTAAACTAATGTGTTTACTTTCCTACTTTTTTATTTGCATAGATAAATAAGGCCAGGATTTTAGGGATTAGAGAGTCTAGTTCTTGTGATATAGAAGGGGAGGCTGGTTTTTTTGGGTTAAAGACTTTGGGATGTTGCCCTCTGTAGCCAAATTGGAAGTTTCCAGTATGCATGTCTCAATTTTATCTTCACAGAGGGTTATTGGGTCATCACCAACAAAATCATGGTTGAGAGCATGCAAAGAAGGTGCTGCAGTATTAGTATATGTACATGAATCCAGAATTTATGCAGATATGCAAAAATGATAATCTTCTGGATTAAATAGTTATCAAGATTAAAGATTATGTCATCTTTCTCATGTTTCTTCAGATCTTTTTATTGGTTGACACCATTGCACTTGTGTTATGAAAGCTGTGGGTAAGTATGCTGCTTGAATCCGCTCAAGTCATTTTGCAGGATGAACAAAGATGCATTAAATCATCCTAGAGTGTATTGGAGAAACAACTCAACAAGAAAGGTTCTATAGTTGTCTACAAGGATATATTCTTCATTTGGGAAAGAACATAATTAATGAACGCCGGCATCCTCCTGTTCCTACACTAATTATTCCATTCTTATTAGTGACTCCTTATCTGAATTCTACCTTAAACTCATTTGCTCTCATGCTTCTTTCACCATCTCTCTCTTTCTCCTCTGCCTATCCAGTTAAATTTTAATTGCACCAATGAACCTCAACATCATTTCTGCTATTACTTGTTTCTTCAACTCAACCTCTCTACTCACACACTGTTCTCTCTGTAACTAATCTCCAATTAGCCTTGTCTCTCATCCTATTATCAGTTCAAATTACACTCTACCATACATGATGCCGAGAGAATGAATAGGTTGGTAATAAATATATGGTTCAAATTTCTTCCTGGTTTATTATCCTGTTTAATTATTTCTTCTCCCTTCTCAGTTAGTTCAATCTGACCTGGCATGTCCAAGGTTCACAATATCACTAGTATCCTGTACCTCTGTAGTTATATCAACCTCATTAGCTTTGATATGCTATTATCTTTGAAATAACAAAAGATTAAAGAATTTACTTCACGGAATTCAAATGTCAATTATTATGTCGATTGAAGCAACCATGCTTGTATAAATCTATATCTGTGCCTCATAAACTCTTATGTAGACGGTCCTTGAGGTCATGCAATATCTCTTGGCATCAAATTTATATAGCCATTCTTCCTCTGCAACTTGCATTTCAGCTTAGCATATAAGAAATATGTAGTTTTCAAAGTAAAGATGTCCCATCCATGCAACTGCAAAAGTTTTTTTTTTGTTCTTCTGCTATTCTATAAAGACATCAATTTTGGTCTATTTAAAACCTCTGCCAAATGTAATGCCTTTCTTGCACTGTTGTCTTTTTCCCCATTGTTGTTCCAATAGGATGAGCATCCCAAACTCATCCTGTCATCTACCATCTTCATAATCTTTTATGGTGATAGGATATAGAATTATGCTTTGATGATAAGTTCGTATGGCTGCTTTTTCCTTCTAGATGATAACTCAGTTATTAAGAACTAATTACATCTGAGATGACATTTATAACAGTAAAAATATCATATTATGGGTTGAATCTGAGATTGTTTGTATGCATTGTTCTTTCTGTAGGTGATTACTCAGGCATTGGTTACCAGTAGCATCAGATATGACTGTGGAACATGCAGCATAGGAAAATTTTGGTGCTATTGATGATTGTTGGTTTAACATACTTAATGGTAGGGCATAAAGTTTCCAATCATTCTGCACCCAGTGAACTTTTGGATGGTTTTGTGGTTGGGGAAATAAGCTTTCCAAGGGAGTTGTCCATACAATTGGAAGATCCTGGAGAAAACCTCCAAGGATTCCTCCTCAACTTCCTCCTACTGAAGTGCATAATGGTACTTCTAATCTTGATCAAAAGAAGCTATATCTCAGGTCTGAATGGATATCCAGGCAACAAAAGGTTAAAGAGGCATTTCACCATGCATGGTCTGGCTATAAATCCTTTGCAATGGGTTATGATGAACTAATGCCCTTGAGTCATAGAGGAATTGATGGTTTGGGAGGTCTAGGTGCAGCTGTCATAGATTCCTTGGACACAGCCATGATAATGGGTGCTGATGAAATTGTTCTGAAGCAGGAATGTGGATAGAAAACACCTTATGGAAAGAATCAGTACAAAAGGGCAGGTCAATTTATTTGAAACTACCATTCGTGTTTTAGGGGGCTTCTCAGTGCTTATCATTTAAGTGGGGTGAACATGGCACCTTGGAAGACAGTGGAATATCCATGACTCGTCAAGGAGCTAAGCCAGAGATCTTCTTAAAAATAGCAAAGAATTTAGCTGACAGACTGTTGTCTGCGTTTACTTCAAGTCCAACATCAATTCCTTTCAGTGATGTCATTCTTCATGATAGTACAGCCCATCCTGCTCCTGACGGCATGAGCAGTACTTCAGAAGTTTCAACCTTACAACTTGAGTTTAACTACCTCAGTAAAATTTCAGGTGATCCAAAATATGGTTCAGAGGCAATGAAAGTATTGGAACATTTAAGGACACTTCCCAAGGTGGAAGGTCTGGTGCCTATTTACATCAGGTAAATGATTTCTGTTTAACTTGTAATCAGCAGTTCTATTCCTTTGAATTTCTTCTCTTTTTAGCAAATGATAGCATTCATCATATTTATTTTTGACAAGTTTTTATCCTGGTTTGAACTAGTAACTCTTAAGAATTATGTCATGAAGTCATGCATGACTGCTTTATAGTGTAATTCAAAGTGAGGTTGACTAGACCGTCATTATGCACTTGACGACAATGCACTAACAACCTTTGCTAGTCATCTTGGACATACATCACTGGAGCAAGTCTTGTTTTCATTTATGTTTCTGATAATACAAGTCCTAAATAAATTCGTGAGGTAGGAGGATGTTTTTTAAGACGTGGTTTAATGCTTAGTTTGAATGCCTCATTTTTGTTTGTTTTAAAACTTCTAATTTATAAAATTGGAAAATGTCATAGCAATATGAATCTATTTCGGTTTGACTGTAATCTTTTTCTTTGGAATTTCCTGCTATGAAGCATGGACACATATATGCGATATGAACGCAAAAATAATGTGGATACACCAAAACAAGAAATCTTGAAAAAATATGACACAGTGTGGCTGGATACAGCAGTAGAATGAACACACATGCATAAGTACTTGCTTGCATGTAGAAAAGCATCCATTAAATATGATGGTTATCAAACATACTCCTAACATCAACATCCACGAACTTTGTGATTTAGTTATTGTTCAAGTCCACATTGTATAAGATTGTTCTTCTTTGTAAATGCTTGCTTTTTAATTATAATATTCTCTGGACAGTCTTTAACAACTTGAAGCAAAATTAGGTGCTGTTGCTATGATCCCTGCCTCACCATCAGGTTTGTTCATGTCAGAGACTCCATTGAAGTCATGTAAACTTTGTTGTGCCTGATACATTTTGTTGAATAATAGTTATATTGGCCCTTCATAGGTTTTGCAAGTGTCCAAGGAAGACTTACATAACAAATAGCTATTATAGCTATTTGTTGATACACAGAGCTTATCTTTCTTGAGTCCAGGAAATTTACAAAGGTATCATATTAAGAAGAACTAGAGCCAAAAATTTCACATAACAGCAGAGAAGATAACTGAAGAATTTGATGTGTTTTTAAAGGAGTATCATTGTTTAAGTTAATTCCGTACTTGTTGGATAGAGCTTCGGCACTTGGTTAAACCATTAAAGTTGGATGAAATAGCAGCTGAAGAATGGAGCAATGAGCTTAAAGACGAACATGCCACGAATATGTTTGATTGCATCTAATAAATTGTGCTTCATGTTACATGGGATAACTATGATATATAAACTACTTAATTGACTTATTGCTATGATTTTTTGGTTGAAATTTCTAATTCCTATATGTCCTATTATTTCCTGATAAATTTTACTGCTGCATGCTAGGAGCGTGTGCCTTTTCTTGAATCTCTTAACCAAAATGTTTGACTATTTGTTTGGCAGATTTTTAATCCTAATAAATTTGTGCTTCAAAGAGTGTGGATTAATATTTCTTATGAACTGATTAATTAATTTAGCAGCCGTAATCTTTAGTTAAATTTCTGTTTCTTATATATGTTATTCTTTTCCAACTGTTTATCCTATAGTTGATGACTTTCTTACTAATATATGCAATTTATGAAAAACGTTATGGTCCTTATTCTTTTGTGACCACAGTCCCCAATCTGGTCAATTTAATGGAGAGAACATTCGGCTTGGATCTCGTGGTGACAGTTACTATGAGTACTTAATTAAAGTGTGGATTCAGCAAAAATCTGTTCACAATAGCCAGCTGAAGTATCTATATGAGATGTATACAGAAGCAATGAAAGGGGTCAGACATCTTCTTGTTCGGAAATCTATACCCAAGGGGCTAGTTTTGTTGGGGAGCTGCCCTATGGATCTAATGGTGGCTTCAGTCCCAAAATGGATCACCTGGTATGTAACACATCTTAGCGTGTTGCTGGTTAAAAACTGAAAAGAACTTGTTTTCTCTGGGAACATTTTATCTCTTGCAATTACATGACCTTTCTTCGGTCCTTTATGAAGACAACCACAGTTGGACACAAAGTTGCTGACAAGCTATATAAAAAGCTTTATTAACTAAATGTTCATTCTATGTTATCTTGAGAACTATGATCTTTCATGCATATTAAGAGCTTCCATGTCAGCTTGCAAAAGTGCAATGCTAGACGTCCAACTGTTTTCCGAAAATAGTTAATATGTCCTGATATTCTGCCAGAACCATAAGTAAGTCTATGCTTTTGCACTTTCATGGTCTCAAACATGGCCAAGGATATCCATGGTGAAAGGGCCAATAAATTAGTTCTCATGCTGCATGCAACCCATGCTGAAACCTATTCATTAATGCAATATTTTCAAATTTTGTTGAAATGATGAATGCATTCTTGTTATCATTAAGGCATGGGAAGTTAAGTGAAGTTCATCTTCTCTTGGTATATCATCTTCTTATGATTGCTTTTCATTGGTAGACGTGTTTCTGATGTCACAGAAATATAAGGGTCATCTGAAAACAAAGTGCCTCTGAATTTTCTTTTTGACTAGTCACAATTTCTAAGGTCATCGAAACAGTGTAGAAATATTTAGATACAGATCATTGAATGAGATTCTTTAAGGCAACAACTGCATTAGAAGTCCATTTGGTTCATGCTTAATTATAGCGTGAATTTGCAAGAGAGGATAGATGGGATTGTAGGCATAAAGGTCGATGCATTAGAAGTAAAGCTGCAGGAAGCAAGCTCGAAAAAAGCTGCAGGAAGCACAAAAGGGAACTTTGTCATATTTGGCTGTAGTAAGGGAAGATAGATTGATAGTTGATACAATTGATAGGAGGCAAGGAGTGAAAAGAGAATCTAACTGGGTTAAAATATAAAATCAAATTGAGTATGAAATTAAGAATCAAATCTAACTGTTGAATATCTGACCCAGTGGAAAAGCGAAGAGAGTCCTAGTTCTTTCCAAATTATGCTAAAGAATCAAAGATGATAAACACCCAACAGGGTGTACTACGGGATGAGATAACAGCTGCTAGTGTACCAAAACAGAACACTGCAAGGTGAAATAAGCTGCTTAAAATGATTGGTTAGCATGTCCACAAATTCAAACACTTTAGAATATACAAAGTGCCAAAGGAACTATTCTTTGATTTTCTAGGTGAAATTAAGCCAATAATGGATGTACTGGAACAAATTCACATTGACCTGATAGAGCATTGATTTGCTGAATCCAATGCTAAATGAAAAGCCCTCGGCTTCTAGAAGATGATGTGATAGATAAAGGGTGAACCAGAATAGCCTTTGGCAGCTGCTTTGGCCTTTTGTCATGGAGGGAAGCTGGAAATTGATTCTCGCACCCTGCACCATAAGGGAGAGATATTTATCTAATTCCAGGCTCCAAGGGAGGCTCATCCTCCTCATCTGAACTCCTTGGGAGAAAAGTGAGCCATGGCCCTATCAATTTTGTATGATTCTAAAGAATTTGTTCAGTGGCTAGCTAATCGGATTATTATGAAGCCCTCCCCCTCTTTTCCCCCAACATATGCAAAGATGCATGCTACTGTTGCCACTAACTTGTAGATATATTCTTAGGACATCTTGGTAGGAGCCTCTTTAGCACATGACCAGGCGCAAATTTAATCTGATAGTAGGCATTGCTCTAGATACCACAGAGTTCTAAGATTCCATTTTCAACTTTATGTATTGGATCTGTGGTTGCATATATTTCACTTGTCGTGTATGAAATATGCAAGCAAATGCTATTTAATAATTGTCAGTTCTGATGAGAAGTCAATTGCTCAAAACTTTGATATTTCTATTTCATATGGTATATATTCAGTAGCACTTAAGAAACTCAAGAGTATGCTCCCAAATGTGCACTGAATTTAGTTTACAATAACTTATATTTAATCTGATTATCTGCAACCCTGTGTAATCAGAATCTTATGTTTTTTGGACTTTTGAAAGTTTATTTTCATGCTTTTATCATGTGCTTGCCCAGAAATTTTTTGGCATCAGGAAACTGCTTTATCAGAAATTTTTTGTCAAGCTTCCATGATCACAATCTTTATGTAGTTTCATCTTTTACATGGAGATGCATTTGCTGCCGTTTTGCAGGTGTGTTCCTTCCAGGCACCCTTGCACTTGGTGCAACCAAAGGTATCACAAAGAAAAAGGCAGTTGAAGGTAATTTATTAACTGCAGAAGACTTGGAGAATTTAAAGCTTGCTGAAGATCTGGCAAAAACATGCTTTGAAATGTATTCTGTGACTTCTACTGGTCTTGCTCCTGAAATTGTTTATTTCCATGTTGAGGTGAGCTTGTTGTCAAACTGAAGGGATGTTATTGGTATTTGAAAATGAACAGTCAATTCCTTTCATGTTGTGGATCTTTTTGCATTCTTGTTTTTGGCCATGCAGATGGTCAATTGAGCATTTCATTTTTAAACCAGGGTGGTTCTGAAGGGGGACCTGATGGCGGTAACAAAAGCTCCGTGTATGTAAATGATATAATTATCAAACACAATGATCGTCATAATCTTTTGCGTCCAGAAACTGTGGAATCATTGTTTGTGTTGTATCGTATTACTGAAGATCCAAAGTAAGGTTTGCAACTCTCTTTCTGTTGCAGCATGTCTTGTTTGTATATTTTTGTTGTTTGACATCTGTATATGGAACATCAACAGATACCGCGAATGGGGCTGGCAGATCTTTCAGGCCTTTGAAAATATACAAAGGTGGATTCTGGAGGTTATGCTTGTTTGGATGATGTCACAACAATACCCCCTCCAAAAAGAGACAAGATGGAGACTTTCTTCTTGGGGGAAACATTGAAGTATTTATATTTGTTGTTTGGAGACAATAATGTTCTTCCTCTGGATAAGTTTGTATTCAACACAGAAGCCCACCCTTTCCACTTAACTGATCAACAGATTAGCCTCAATACTCCAACAACCGTTCTGAGTATATCTTGACAATGCAAGCTTGAGGAAAGTCTATTATCTTGCATTGTGAGGAGAGTCAGCCATTGTCTTATTGATTGCCAAAATGATCGACATCTATGTGCTCGTCAGATTTATGGCATGGGATTTCTGGCACTGGAGAGGTTGTGGGATATATTCTGACATCAAATCCCTTTGCATGAATATATGTTAAAAGCAGACATCGAGGAAGTGATCGTCTACAAAATCAATTTTGATCTTCTAGTTTCTGTATTCATAAAAAGGCTCACTTATTTCCATATCTACATTCAAAGTTTCATACAACAATATTAGTTAAATCTGGGTTATCATTGAGTTCGGTCAAAAGCAGATAGGTACGGGATTATCTCTGTTTATTGTGAACCAAGAAGTTGGATGTAATTACGGTATAAATTTGCTGTATGATTATTGGAGGTATTGAAATCTAGATACCTGGGTTACTTGTCAGAACTGATGACACATATTGACTTGGAAGTATGTGTTACTCTTTTGACCATTTCTCATGCGTAGATCAAGGCTTACATTATGCCTGTGGGTATTGCTCTAACATATCTTGAATAGTCAGGTCAGACTACTATGGTGAGCTTGAATCATTCTTATATCTCAAGAAACAACAGATGACCCGTCTTGAACAACTGTAATGTCATCTGCTTCTGCATTGACTTGATTGACCACTTTTGTAGGATGAAGCAAGCTTCTGACTGCAGGTTTGCAAGATAGAGTGATAACCATCCAAGGATAGCTCTGGATTAAGACTGAGACAGGTTTTTCTGTTAATATACAGTTACTAATCCCAGTTTAAGGTTTAGATGCTTTTTTGGAGAGGAGATTATATATCTGCTTGATTTTGGTGTTATATATTCTGTTTTTATGTGATTGTAAATTTAGCATGGAACCATGTAAACGTAATCCTCCAGTTTAGTTTATAGGTTTTTCTTCAAATATTATTGTCAAAACAAACAAGCAATACTTACCCAGCAATTCTTAAAAGCTCGTCCAAAGTACCAGGTAGACTTATCAGCTTTCCGAGTTGTTTTCTTGAGCTTTGCGACTTTTGAGAATGCATATGAATGGCGACTCTTTTGTTGATGGTTTTATGTGATTGCTATCAATTGAATTGCTGCCTTTCTTCTACCATGTAGAAAATCTTGAGTGCATGAATTGTTGGCTCCTTTTGCAAATTGCTTGGATTGTATTGGTTCTGCTCTTGGTATTTGTCTCTATTTCAATTTGATGGTCTTTATGAATTTTGTCCTGTCCAACCCCTAGCATCTGGGATGTCCATGTTGTTCCTTGTTCAAGTAATAACTCGGCCATTTCAAAGTCGTCGTTCTGAATAGCTCTATGAAGAATTTGCGTATTTCAAGGCTTTTAATCATGTTCAAATTGCTATTTGCCTTGCACTGTAGGATTCCTGTGTCCTTTGATTCCATTATTGGTTGTTTCTAGGCCTGATTTTCTGTAAAATGGTGCACAGAAGCATTAGCTCTTATTTCTTCCGAAATGAGAGAATGATTTAAGAACTCTGCATGGTGTAATTAGGGTAGTCAAAATCCAAGGTGCACCTGGAAAAGGTTATTCATTCCAATAGTCCCACATTCCATGGTTTTCTTATCAAGTTCTCGAGTGTAATGCTGCTCAGGTTAAGAATTTGTGAGAGTGCAATTGTATGGACAGTAAATGGTTATGGCCTGTAACATCGAACCCCTCTCTCCCCAAGTATTTCTCTAGAAGCTGCCCTTTGTTGAACCAGGATAAAGATGAGCAATCCCTCTGTTAGATGCACATATTGGGGACATGCATTTGTAAGTACATGAAACACTTAATTCTATTCCATCAAAACTTGGTCTTAGCTCCTACAACAAAGTCAATGAGCAGATGGTGTAACTTAGCAATTTTTTTTTGGTGAGAATGTGTAACTTAGCTATTGTTCGTAAAGCTTTCAGCAGTAATGCTTTTGCTAATAGAGGTTTTAATGAGAAGTTGTTTACTGTTTGATTACTTTTAATTAAAAACAAAGCATTTGTTTAAATGTTTTATTTTATTACTGTTCTCTACAAGGCTAGCTCAAAAAAAAAAAAAAAAAAAAGGAGAGAAGAAGAAGAAGAAAACTCTAAGGATTACATGGTTTTCTACGGAATAATATTTGTCAAGAGAGATTCCAAAATGACTTTTGAGTGGGAAAGTCCGTCAAGCTTTCTACTTCGCGCTGGCAACCAGTGGGAGCTTCATTGGTTTTTATTATTTTTGATAAGACAATAAAATTGTTATTTAACTATAAAGGTCAAAAAGAGTATACGTGTTTGAAGGAAATCAAAAATATTACATAACAAACACAAGGCAGAACCACCCAAAAACATATCCGCCAGATTTAAAGCCAAAACACGCTGAGATGTTCTGCACCTGCTGTTTCAGACAGTAAAGGATGACAACCCGTAGTATCTTGTTGTTTGAAATGATCCCATTTGGTATATAATCAGCCATAGAAAGCCTGATGATAGAAGAAGAACAGGAAAATTCAACAAAAGTATGTGCTTGTATCAAGTTGAGGCAGTTGAGTTTCTGTGATTGTGTAAGAATACAATAGCTGTTTATTTTAGGCAGTTGAGTTTCTGTGATTGTGTAAGAATACAATTGCTGTTATTTTCCCATGCTGTCCAGATGTGCATCTGATAATGAAGATGAACAAAGATATTGAGGGCCTCGATGTAAATGATCATGTAAGCAGTGTGAGTATAATAAGAAGATCAAAGCTGCAAAGAAGTATGTGTACTGGACATATCCTGTAAATATTCAACAAGTTGAGATAAACAGGTTTATAAAATATAAACACTTAGAATACGATCTGGTCAACATCACCATAAGGAGATAACACCCAGGAACCAGCAATAAGTAGTAGATTAAACTCCCTTGCGGCTCAAACCACCAGTTGAAACCCCCAGCCAATATAAGTAAGATTCTGAACATATGTCATGCAACACAAAGAACATTGTTAGAGGTCATAATAAACCAGTTCTGATAGTGGAGAAGATGTAATGAATATGTCCCAGCAACAGTAAGAATTAAGAACTCAGAGCTAGAGTGGATTCTGAAACCCCAATTCCTCCTACAAGCACTCTAAATTCTGTATTCACAATGCAAGGGAAGAATCAGGGTCAAAAGAACCCAAGAACATTTTATATATAAGAGAACTCATTAATATTTCTGGCCTCATCATCATTCAAAACAATTCCAAAAGCATCAGTAGCCAAGATATCAGCTAACTCCGGCCAAACACGCTGCTGGGCAGAATAATGAAATTTCTTTCCCTAGCTTTTATAGCCAAGAAATCAGCAGTAAAATTGCTTTCTCTGTAAACATGAGTAACAGTGATAACCTGCAATTTGTTTTTCCATTCCCTCAGATCACACATCATAGGGTGAGAATTAACAGTTTTAGAGAAATTGTTAGCTCCACCTGAAGATGAGTAGCATTAATATCAAGCAAAGCTGCTCTCATTCCAACCAACCGCAGCCATCTCAGCAAAGGAGACTGATCAGGGCAACAATTCTTGCCACCAGCTTGCACGAGTCTTCCCCAGCTATCCCGTACTATGTAAGCAACACCCACATCAGTCTGCATAGAGGCATCAAATTAAGCTTGAGGAATCCGATGGAGGGTAACCCAACTTACCTGTTTTGATATTTGCGGTAATCTGTTAGATGGACCAGCAGTTCCCCAGTACCATACCTGTTCCTCAACCATCATGATTTGGTTAGAAGGCCCTGTGCAACGCAGTAGAGCAAAAGCTTTACGAACCACCTGAGCAGGGTATGATTTGTGGGAGATTCATTGGTTACTCGTTTTGAATGACCCTTGTATGAGCTCTGTTATGTCTTTTGGCCACGATAACCTGCTGTGTTGTTAGACCAACTGCTTTTGATAGAATCTCTCGAAAAAATGTTGAGCCAGTTTTCTCCCTGAAGAAAAATTTAGAATTGCTGAGACGATGGATCTGGGAATTTGAAGTGAAAAGTGTACTAGGCTTTTGGGCCCGGCTTCACCAAATATGCCGTCGTAAATATGCAGCTTGAAAGTTTTGCACAACAGTGCGTATATTACCAGAATTATAAGTTGTGCATGAAGGCTAACGGCAGGCACTGCAAGATAAACAAGTCAACCTTCTCTTAGAGGGTAAAAATACTAATTACCGAGGTTAGTTCTTTCTCGATGAAGTCGAGAGAAAGGTTATCCTTTAGTTATCAAAATGGTCAGTAACGCTCCTTGGTCCACTCGCCCCCCCCCCCTCCCCCTCCCAACGAATAAAAAAAAATAATAATAATAATATCTACGGTTTTATTTTTTCGTTTGAAATTTTGAATGACGAAAATATCTTTTTTCTTCAAAAAAATTATGACATCTTATGTCGATATTATAGCATTTTGTATCGATATTATGACATTTTTTATTGAAATTTTGACTTTTTGTATAGGATGTCAAAATTTTTTCACAAGATGTCATAAAGAGGGAAGGACATTTTCGTCATTGAAAAACTATGACATCCTGTGATGAAAATGCCTATCAATTTTAACACAAGATGCCATAATATCAGTACAGGATGTCATAATTTTTTTAATGACGAAAATATCTCTTCTTCTTTAGACATCCTGTGAAAAAATTATGACATCTTTTGCAGAAAATCATAATTTCAATGCGGAATGCCATAATATCAGCACAGGATGTCATAATTTTTTCGGAAGAAAAATGATATTTTCATCATTCAAAATTTTAAATGAAAAATAAACTACGAGCATTAAATGGATATTAATACGTGATGAAAAAAAAATGATCACGTGGTCTAATAGGATAAAGCGGTGCGCTCCACATCAGATTTTCTACACCGTGGGCGGTGTACAAGAATTTCGCATTGAGGATATGTAGGTCCTGGAATCAATATAGACGATACTTATTAACATTGGTCTCCGAGATATTTTCATGAGAAATTTTTTGTGCACTGCGAGCAGTGTAAAAAATCTGACGTGAAGTGCACTGCTTTATGTGATTGATCCTATACTGTCACTTTTCAATGCACATTTAATACTTACAGATTTTTTTTTATTTATAAAATTAGCGCATTTAACCCTGTATTTCTCTTTTCCCGATCTCGGTCTTATTTATCTTTCCAAACTCACCGTAGACATCGCCGAGAACCACCGGGTGAGGAAGCAGTACACCATCCAGCTCGGCGAGAACGAGCTCGTCCTCAAGGTGCTCCCTTTTGCCCTTCTTTCTCTCCTTGTTCTACGGTTGGAAGGAAGAGGGAAGGCGCTTTTGGTTTTTATCATGCATCAAGATTCGATCTCGATGTCTATGTTTTGCAGGAATTGGAGTTGTTGAATGAGAATGCCAATGCGTATAAGCTGATCGGGCCGGTGCTCGTGAAGCAAGACCTGGCGGAGGCGAAGGCCAACGTCCGCAAGAGGATAGAGTACATCTCTGCCGAACTGTGGGTTCCCCTTAAACCTTTCCATGACATCAGTGGCTCGGTCAATTTGTTTCGTTTTCAGTTGCCATGTCGTTTCTTTGTTTCTTGATGATAGGATGCTGTTCTTACCTTGTTTACGTAATTTACAGGAAGCGGCTTGATGGGACCCTTCAAGATTTGGAAGACAGGCAGAACAGCAAGAAGGATTCGGTTTGTACATATCTTAGTCTTGTGTTGTATTTTATTCATTGTTTGTGCCTTTTGTGCGGTAATTTTTGGCTCAGCAGCCAATTCTGTTTCTGGATTTCTTTGAAGGAATGGTCTTCTGATAGTATTTGCATGGTACTTGACAGTATAAATGATCAGATTGTTATCATTGTTAATTACTAATATTACGGAAATTTCTCCATGAATGATTCCAAAAGGCTGCTTTTTAGTTAACTGGATGTATTTAGTTGGGTGTCATCTGATGTCCAAATATTTAGTTCTCTAATTCCTTTTAGATGCCATATCTGGTGAAGTTTAGGAGATGGAGAAGATTTGGTCACCATGGTTATAAGAATGGAGGCAGAAAACCTTGAAGCGTATGTATGATTTGTAGTAGCTTAACATTTAGGCTCATGCAACATTGAGCCAAAAATCAACAATAAATTCACTTAAATTGTTGAAATCTCATTGTAAAGTTGAGAGACATGGAGTAATGAGTTGAAATTTTGTGCAATAAGTGAATCTCAGTTTTGAAGGATATCAAAATAAAATGACTCAGGCAACACCATTAATAGCAAAATAACTCCCTAGTGAAATTGGAGCCAAAAATGGAGGTGAAATCAAAGAATGTTGAAAAAAATTCAACATTTGTTTCATGAAAGAGGGATTGAAAGGCATTGAATTGTCTTGTAGTGGTATACCTGGTTAGTACTGGTGTTGGTATCTGAAAAACAAGCAAAATTAATCTACAAGGACCTTTGAAGAAGTAATTACGGGTCAACCAGCTATAAGTGGTTCAGAGGATTGAGGTGGTTGAACTTGGATCAAGAAGATCGTCTAAAAATAGCAATTGTTGTCACAATTCATTGTACATGAATTTCGTTAACCACAAAGATTCTGTTGGCAATTTTCTTTATGCCACTAATTTGGAATTCTTTTAATCCACTTCTTCCTATGGTTGTCAATTTAGGTCGCTAGATTTTGTCCGTGGTACAAAAGTGCACCTGAAAGGATATTCTTATGTGAAAGGCAATGAGACTATCACATCCAGTTGGGAGATTTTGGTTTACTTCAACTATCACGGTCCATAAACTTTTTTGAAGTCATTCACAAGCATAGCAATTTAAATCAGTTGCCCAACGTTTTTCAAGTTCTAAGCCAAAAATATTGGTAACAGAGCATACATTAATTCACATAGCACCACATCCAGAAATCAAGAAGGGATATGTCACTCTTTTTGCCTCAAGGGTGATGCCTTAGAATCATGTTTACATATGCCTTTTGAAGTATCATGACCATCCTTTAGAGAAATTGTTGATAATGCTTGTTTTGTCATCTCTCATGTTACTGCTCCTTGCATCAGCTGGTTAGATTGGATTCCCAAGAGAATATGGTCTCAATGTATCATTCTCTCGGCTAGAATCAGAACCTCTTCAACCAGAATCTCTAAAGGTGGAAAAAGTGATTTTTAAAGGGCTAGAGATGATATGGGTTAGTTTATATAGCCCATGGAAAGTTTGGAGTATTATACAACCAATGAAAAGTTTTGATGTCCTTTAGAGTTTAGAGGACTGACAATTTATATTCTAATCCACACTCGAGAGGCTTTGTTGGAGCAAGTTTCTGATTTATGCTTGACTTTTTAATGGTCTTAGTTGAAATTGAATGTTATTTCAGTGGATTCATTGGGTTGTTGAGCTCAAAACATGAGGAGTTGGAGAGCTATTTTCTTGGAAACCAAGTTTGAAGAGTTGAAGCAAGGAACAATTGCCTAGGAGTTGCTGAAAAATATCAACGATTTCTCCCAAAGGAGTTCTTGAATGCTTCAAAAGGTAAGTATCAATTTGATTGTAAAGCATCACCTATGGATCAAATATTTTGTTGTCCCTCCTTGATCAATGTTTTAGTTATGGTTCTATCATCTATGTGTGTTAGTTTGTGCCAGTCTGTCAATTTGCCTGGCTTGAATATTGAAATGATGGGGTAGTTAATTTAAACTGTTGTGCTAGTGGAGGTCTTAGATTATATCATCCAAGGGCAGAATGCATAAAGGTTGAATATATTTTAATGGCAAACAAGCTGTTTTGGGAATAAAGATGTGAAGGATGGGACTATTTGCATTATAGAGAAGTTTGTGGAAGCAATTGAGCTTAGACCTAGGCTTTGGCTTGGCCTAGTAACACCACAGTAGGCCTGATTCGGTTTGGGTTGAGTCACTCCTCAGGACTTCATATTCGTGCTCTATTAACATGGTGTGCTTTATCTCTAATGTGTAATTTGTGTGGTATAAGCATCAAGCAAGGCTGATACCTCCTCACTAAAGTAATGTCTTGTCTTGTTTTTGCACATTACAAGAAAAATGTGCACATATACGATGGAATAGCAAAAGATTGAAGAGAATTTGTTCCTAGTAGTTTTTTAGTCAGATGATTATTCTGCATTTACTTATGACTTCAATTAAAAATGCAAATCAAATCTTTTATTTTACATGTCAACTATTCACAGACATAGCAATATAAATTAGTTGTCCAACATGTTTCGAGCTTTTAGCCAAACATATTGGTACCTAAGCATAAGCCAATCGATGTAGCACAACATTTGCATAACTATTTAAAGAGGGATGTCTCACTTCTTGCCCCAAGGATGATGTCTTAGAATTAAATCAACTTTGCTTTTAAAAATATTAGGGGCGTCCTCTGAAAAAAATTGTTCATAAATAACATTTCTTTTTATACCTTTTAGGTTATTGGTCTATGATTCAGCTCTTGATATTAAATGTCTAAGAACATAGTGCTCCATATCATTATCCTCTAGTTGCTACAATAAGTCAAATGCAGTTTTTCTTTTGACCAAAATCTTCTAAAGAATCCAAGCCACCGGGTGGAAGAAATCCTGTTTTTGAGAGGAATGAGGATGGAGTGGGTGAATCTTATACAGCCAATTGAAAGTTTTGAAGCATTTTATGTAGGTTTTGCAGTCCAGACTGTCATGGAAATGGATCTATAAGAATGGTTCAGGATGAGTTACCTCTGTGTGTAGCAATAGAATCTCTACATTGTTGGCAAGTGATCTGAATCAGCCTGATATTATGCTTTTCGTTGGAGTTTATTATTGTTTCACTCCAGCTAGCTTTGCCAATATTAAACACCTTCAGTGTTTGGTCAGTGTTAGTGGCCTTTCCACTGCAATATTTGACCACATGATGTGCACTATAAGTTAGGGTGGAAGTTACGAGTTCTAAAGTTAAAGCCAGATTTCCTAGCAAAGCATGATAAATTATGTAGCCTTCAGACTGCTAATCTCATGTCCAATGGGAGATTAACCTAGTCCTAAGTAATAGGATAAAAGAACTCAAAGTTGTCAAAGGCTCAAGGTGCACAAAGGCACCAAGGTCTCTTGGAACCTAGGCACAACACAAGGCATGCACCATGATGAAGGGACGTGCTAAAATATCAAGATATAAGTGAATAGAAATATTGAGAAGAAAGGTCATACTCCTCTATTCTGCCAATATATATCCATACATATATGTGCATGCGTGCGTGCGTGTATATATATATATATGTATTTATATACACACACATACATACTCTTGTTTCTTGCTTGACTTGAATACTTGGCATCTATCAGAAAGAAAACAAGGAGTTTAGTACACAGGCTTTTATATAGATTAAGAGGGTTGAAAAAGGAGCTTGGAAGCCCTTTTCCTCTCGGTAGGCCCTTTTTCAGGTAGGAGGTTCATGGAATGAGTGAACTAATTGCCCTTTTGTCTTTCGGTAAGAAAGTTTGAATGATTTGTTTAGTGATATCTAAGATCTTGGTTGTTAGGTGTCAGAGCATCATAAACTAATCTTTGAGCTGATGAGGGTATTTGACCTTGAAATCATGCTGCTTCTGAATTTGTCCAAAGTAGAGAAGGAAAGTTTGAAAGATTTTGTTCAATGATGTTCAAGATAGTGGTTGTTAGGAATCACAGCATCACAGGCTAATCTTTGAGCAGGTGAGAGTATAACCTTGAAATCTTGCTGCTTCTGAATTTTGTCCAAAGTAAAGTGTAAGGCCCATATAGCATATATGTCTAAATTTGTTAAGGTTGTGAAAAGCATTATGTTGGGTCTCCAAGTGTTGTTCTAGTTTCTTGAAGGCACCTTCTGATGTCTTCTTTGGAAATTCTTGCTTAAATGAGTGGAGAGCTTTTTGCTGTGAAGGTTAAATTAAATACCTCCAGGTTAACAAGGATATGTGCCTATATAGTATTAAAATGTCCAACTGATGATTTTGTGTGTTTATGTATTAAAATATCTAACTAAATGAGATGATTTTGTATGTTTATAAAGCAAAAGTTTGCCTTGGTATAGGTAGTCTGAATATTTATAGGTAAGAGCCGAAGAACCATGGGACCTGAAAGAATCTTGCGAATTTATGAAAGAAAAAAAAGATTTTTTAAGAATTCAGATGTAATATTGGCTTATTTTTGTTGTAGTTCTATCTATTATTTCGAGAACAGTGCGTGATGGTAAACTTTTTATCCTAATTCCTCTCTCAATGCCACCTCCAAATTGTTTGGAGAAAATTTCTAATTATTCATGGATTTTCTATTGCTGAATGATTCTTTGAATTATTTTTCATTTAATTGAATTATAAAAAAATATATCTCGTGATATACTGACTTCTCCATGGAATGATGATGGATTACAAATCATTTATTCTATATGCTGTTGTTGGAGATAGTACTCTTGCTGTTTCTTGCAATTTTTGACTCCACTATTGTTTTAGCATGAATTGATGTATAACTGTACCAACGACACTATGTATTCTTTTAATTTTATTTTTTTGATTCAAATCTTACTGAACTTTGGTTAATTTAATTTTCCTGAATTTGGATGCCCTACCTTAACAGTATCTGAATGCCAAACTTCTGACCAATATGAATGGAAGAAAAGGAAATGGCAACCTTAGATTTTCATCTGTGCCTGTATCCATGATCAATACACTAAAAAACGTAATTATTGATTTTGTCACAGATTTTAAAATTACAACAGAAGATTCAAACTCTTCAGGCTGGAGAAGCCAAGCCGTAGCTTGCTGTTGCATGTTCAGATCAGCTATTGCAGCAGGAAAGCTTTCAGGGAAGCAAGTTCAGATCGCTTTTGATTTTTCCTTGCTGTTGATATCTGACTGGGTACCGAGAGCAACCCATTTGCCTTCTACTTTTCCAGTTGGAGAGGTGGTGATATGCCAAAAGGGACGATATATGACAACGTGCTGCATTTTGGCTTTGTGAGGATCATGGTTTTGTGTATAGTTATGATGGCTATGTGGCCTATTGATGTGTTGTCAACATTATGCAGCGGCATTTGTTAAAATAATTGACATTATATAATGGTCACGAGGACAGTGCAGTTGCTTTAACATGTACAGAAATTTCAGTGCAGAGGCTGGATTTGTCATCATCGCTATTAGCATGTAAAATCCTCTTGCATACGTGCATGATGTCGTGTGCGCAGAGGGGCATACAGTTTTAGACTTTTGGTGCCTCACGAGAATTTCCCTTATTTTGTTGAAAGAGAATTTTGTCCACGGGCATAACAGCTCTAAGCTGGGAGTATTAAACTGTTCCTCATATTGACGTCCGTCATATGGTCTGATTTCAATGCTTATGATTATGCAATTATCATAGGTCATGATATGCTTTTTGAATGGCTCATTACAGTATTTTAACAGGACAGCGTAATAAAAGCTTACATCCTCTTTTGTCCGTGTGTGAACCAGCAAGATTCGGTTCAAGTTACCGTTTAAGGTGAATGCCATACTTATGGTGGCATGATGCTATATTTTACTCTCTCTGGTTGTACAGGTGATTTTCCTGAAAAAATTATGCTCGGTGGATAAAATCCAACCAGACCAGCTTGTCTGGATCGATTTTAATTTCTAATAAATCTGTGTTTTAAAGAGCTGTTACCAATGTGTCATGCGAATCTTCATCCTCATTGGTAGTGACAAGGAAACGCGGCTGAGAAATTGTGGCCATAATTAAGATGTTTATATGGAGAGCCCTTTTGGTGTGCTCCCAATTTGATTAGATTTGAACAAAATTCTCTTAAATTAGACATTGCATGACCTCTCGTCAATCCGGGGGAAGGCATTTGATCATTTTTTTTTTTTTAACCAATTTGCATAATGGATATGGAAGTTCAGGGCTATTCTGAACTTGGGTTTTAAAATGTGGACACTAGGTTTTAGAAGTCTTGGACAAACAATCGGTTAAAAATGGATGGAGGATACAGTTCATATCAATACAACAATATTCGTTTCTGTTTTAGGCTAATGAATACAGATAAGATATGGATATTGATATGATGCTAAAATTTATATTTATATTTATTTAATAATAAAATTAAATATTAATAGTATTGATATAAATAAGTATATAAATCAGATTTATATTTTAGGCCGATCCTTCCTCAACTGCAGTTTTATAATATCTGCCTCCACCCTCTCGATCCATCTGAAGATATCACCAACCTCAAGCCAATTCCACCAAAGAAGTCTGTGCTTGACTAGCTCCAACCTCTGGATCACTCGATACCTCACATCCCAACGGACCGGCAATCTCCATACCTCCCGAATAAGATCTTATGAATTCGGATAGAAGGTCTAGAACTTCTTGAACCTAATAAGCCCTAGGCAAGCGCAAGACGTTAGTAGTGATGAGAATCAGACAATGATCCAACACAATCATCGGGGGTGCTGAATTTGGTGCATAGAAACCACTGGAGCCACCATTAGAGCCACTTAGCGGTACTAAGCACCCGATCAATCCTCTTCCAAACTCATGTCATTTCCTGCCGGTTGTTGTATCAGGTGAATATCGGATCAGAGTAGTCAAGATTAATCAGACCCACATTGCCGATGAACTCTCCGAACTCTCTATAGTCAATGTGGTCCCCATATTGCCTACCATCCATCCTCTCATGAGATCCTATAATAAAGTTGAAATCTCCAGCGATGAGGAAGGCAAGCTCTACGACACCGTTATAGAGATTTCAGACCCAAGCACCCACTGCTCCTTGTACTCGATGCTTGCGTATACTCTAGACAGAAGCCAAGGTCCCTCAGTATGCTTCGAAATGATTAGAGCCACTTGCTGCTCGCATCTATGAAAATATTTATCTTAATCGAGCTACGATGCCACATCACTAGGATTCCTCCCGACAAGCCCCTAGATTCCACTGCGTAGGTACTCCATGACATCAGAATCTGTTGTCCAACCCAGATGAGACTCACCCCAGAGAGTCAGGTCTCAAGCAGGACACAAATGTCAGGGACATGCTCCTGGATCAACTGGCCAAAGGTCAACTAGTATGAGGGCTTCCCCACTCCGAGGTCTTCCAGATCAGAAGCCTCATGGACATGACTCGTAGGGAAGGGGATCCACACCAGTGCCCCCCTTAGCCTGAAAATCTGCCACAATCCCAACTATCGTCAAGTCCATTGATGATGGGCTCACCCCTCTTCCTCAATTGTCTGTCTTAGTCTGGTAATAGTATCCTCATTTATAATATCTTGGCCCCCATCGATGCATCTATATGCATTAGGCCTTCTCCCTTGAGAGGCATGGGATCACTCTCCATCCCACGCTCCATCCCCTCCTCAGTCTTCTCCACCTCAGTTAGGCCATTTGAGTTAAAAGCCATCTCCATCCTTTGAAACGATGCCTCCCCCTCCTTCCCCAGGGTCCTGGCAAAGAAAATGAAAACTCCAGAGCCACCAATGCTAGCTGCCGACTCCACGCGAGCCTCAGAAGAGGCCAGGGCTTTGCCTTTGGCCTTATTCTTCCTTGTAGAGCCTTTTCTGGGCCCTCAAACCTCAACTCCTATCCATTGGGCTTGATTGGTGCCTAGTCTGCATCAAAGTTAGGGGCCAAGCGTGCTTGGACTGAGCTGAGCCCAGCCCCAATGAAACCCCTAGCCCACCGTCGGAAAGGCCCCTGCCTGCACCTCGGCCATACACTAGCCTACGCTCGGGCTCAGCTAGTGGGCCGAAGCAATTTGCAAGCCAGCCTGCACCCGGGCTCAAGCCCACGAAGCACCTCGCACCGATCTCCGCATCCCCAGCATCACATCCAGTCGTTAATTCGAGCCTGGGTCTAATGGGAGATCTATGCCGTGCAATCTTGGCTGGCTTAATCCAGCCATCAATCTAGCTGCGAAATTAGCCCGATTCGAGCCCACAAGCCGTCTCTGATCCTAGTAGACTCACCTTGGGCACCGACTCACATGGCCGAGTCGACTCAGCCCCCTTCTTCCTCAAGTTCACTGGATCTTCCATCCTAGGCTGCCACCGTTGGACGGCCATCAGCCACAACCCAGACATGGCCCCTCCATTGCCACTCCTAGGTTCTACCCTTTAGCCAAGATGATATTTTCTGAGTGCAGACTGGCCACCAAGTCTCCATCCCCTGCTCCGACCCGGCATGCCTCCTCTGACAAGTGGAAACAACCGCACTAGAGGCAAATACCGTCGAGATTCTCATAGATGAACCTCTACCAGAAGGGGCCATCCGGACCTTTGATTAGCACCCCTGGGCTTAATGGTTGGGAGAGGTCGATCTTCACGCATGCACGGGCGAAACCAAGGCACCTCTACTCCGCCGTGCATTCATCCACCAAGGACAGCTTCTCGATCAAGAAAAGCACTTTCTGGATCACTGTCTCCCTCCAAAATTTCACCGGGAGTCGCGGCAATTGGATTCAAATCAAGGCCAATCTGATAGCTCCCTCTGTCAGAAAAAATCTCGACCATCACAACTCCACCACCAGCACTTGCCCAATGACAACCCACGATCGATGGAGGATCAAGTCCCTCTCCCCGGTCTCCTTAAACCAGAAGAGCAAGAAGTCCTTCTCCAGCTCGTAAGCTACCACCTCCCCTTTCAGCCCCGCCTGCAGCCAAAACTCTTTAGCCACCAGATCTGCCGCCACCCTCCAGCTAAGGCTTCTCGCCGCCACCACTAAGGCCACCCAGTGCTTCGAATTCTCCCTCAGAACCTCCTCTGGGAGCTCGATCATCTCCAAAAACCACCTGATCAGCTCATTCACCTCCTCCAATGATAGCTTCAGCGAGATCCAAACTATGTGCCCTTGCACCATCCTCTTCCGACTCGATTTTGGCCTATCACCCAACTTCAAGGCCCTAGGGCGGTCCTCTGGGTTGCTCAGCATCCCCTCCAGCATCGATGTATGCTGTGGCCTGCCAGATCATCAGTGATCACACGAGAAGAAGCCGCAATAGTAATCTCAAAGCACTCACAAAGAGACGTAGGTCACTGTTTCAAATGGTTCATGTCAGGTTCTTATTTACACTTACCTTTTTGACAGGGACAGCTTTAACAAAAGCAGTTTTAGGTTAGTTGAAAAGCATATATTTGTAAAATATACACTAGAGGAGAGGCAACCGTCAATGAATAATCTTGGGGAGGGATTGGAAAGCTTATAACAGAGACAAGTAGTAACTTGAGAAATATTTTCAATAAAAATATTTTCAATAAAAAATTAGTAATCAAGCACAGGCTTAAGGTACACCCAGAAAATTGAATTGGGCTAATAATTATTATCAACATGAATTGCAAACATGGCTACGTGGTGGTAAAAAATTGACCATGTAATCATTTTGCTACTTCTATCCAACTATGTCCAGGTGATTTTTTCATACCTCCTCTTTAATTTGTTTTGCAGCTCAATAGAACGATCCCACATGGAGGCTGATGCATAAATATTTGATAACAATACATAAGTTGAAGGTTCGTCCGGTTCTAATTCAATGAGCTTTTCAGCAATCCTGTTCCCAACCTCAATATTTCCATGCTTGCTGCAAGCACCCAGCAGCGTTCTCCACAACAAGGTCTTTGATTTAAATGGTGCCATTTTTATCAACTCCTCAGCTTCCTTCACACTTCCTGCTCTACCAAGAAGATCAACCATGCATGCATAGTGGTTAATTGTTCTCTCCAACCTATGATCCTGCCACATAGACTCAAAATAATGCCATCCTTCCTTAACCAATCCAAAGTGGCTACATGCTGAAAGAACCCCAACGTATGTAACACCGTCAGGTTTCACTCCAGCACTCAGCATCTCATGGAACAAGTGAAGGGCTTCTTGACCAAGACCATGATGAGCATAACCAGAAATCAGTGCTGTATAAGATTTTACATTGCGTTCCTTTGTCTTATCAAAAAATTTCTGTCCATCATCGATGAATCCACATGTGCAATACATGTCAACAATGGCACCCACAACATGCAAATTGGATTCCAATCCAGTTTTGATACTAATGACATGGAGACATCTGCCCATCTCCACTGCTGTCAAGCTAGAACAAGCTGAGAGGCAGCTGGACACGATGAACTCATCAACAGTGATAAACCCATCTTGATGTTCCAAGAAGAGCTTCAGCACTTTTTCGCAATGCCCATGCTGGACATACGCTGCCATCATGGTGCTCCATGACACAGGATCCCTTTGTGACATGCTTGAAAATATTTGGTATGCTTCATCCATGCAACCACACTTTGCATACATGCTTATGAGTGCAGCTTCAATGTAGGCATGAGAATGGAATCCCAGTTTTATAATGTAGCCATGAACCTGTTTCCTTTGCAAAACTCTGGAAGTTTTGAAGTAGCCCGGAGAACTGCAACAAGAGTATACTCGCTTGGTTGGACGGACCCTAAAGAGTGCATCCTGTGAAACATTACCAAGGCTTCCTCACACCTCTCTGATTCAATGTATCCAGTTATCAGTGCAGTCCATGAGAACTCATTGCACATGTTGATTACCATGAAAACCTTAACAGCTTCATCAATGGCTCTGCATTTAGAATACATCTCTATAAGAATATTCCCAGTAAATAGATCAGATTCTGCTATGGATTTTATCACTTGGCCATGAATTACCCTGCCTTCTTCCAACATTTCTGGACTAGAATAGGCTCTGAGCATGCAGTTTAATGTGCAATAATCTGGCACTAGTTTTAGCTTCCTCATCTGAGATATAAATTCTACAGCACTTCTGTGGTCTGAGTTGCACAGGGAACCATGTATCATTGCACTGAATATCATCTCATTCTTGTCTATGGTGTCAAGGAAAGTTCCGTATGCATCGGTGATCATTCCAAAGATAAATACATGTCAATGAGAGCACTTCCGATGAATGAGTCCACCACAAATCCAGACTTTGCTAAGCAAGCATGCACCTGCAAACCAAGCAACGGAGTCTCCAAATCAGAGCACAGATTAAACACGCTAGCAAACAAAAATGGGTCGAGCCTGTGACCTTCTGAGACAAATTTAAGATACAAATCGAGGCCCTGTTTGGTGTCACCATTGTGGCAAAGACCAGCTAACAGTGCACTCCACACAACATGATCACATTCATCTATGCTCCAGAATGCTCTGCAGGCATCAGTCAGTTCTCCCCATTTAGCATAGGAGTCAACAAGAGCACCACCAACAAATTATCTTCATCAAAACCAGCCTTGATGGTCCTTCCATGAAAGAACCTTAATATGTCGATATCACCAATGCCTGCCCATAACTTAATAAGAATGGTGTAAGTGTAACTGTTTGGTATGTTGGAAGAGACCCGCATCTGATGGAACAACTCAACAGCCTCTTTCGCACCTGAGATCCGAGCATACCCATCAATCATTGTATTCCACAGAGCTTGGCATTTATATGGGGCTGCCTCAAAGAAACTGCAAGCATTTTCATATTCCCACACTTGATGTACATGTCAAGAACCGACGTGCTACAGAAGGCATTGCATTCAAAACCAGATTTAATGGTGCAGCCATGAAGGAGCTTTCCGCTGGTGAGTTCGCCAGCGACGCGGGATGCCTTGAGAGCCAGTGAGAAGCCGAACTCATTTGGCCTCAGCCCTGAATTGCACATGAGGAAAAACTCTCGCAAGCCGAGCTCAGCATGTCCACTTCGGATGAGTGAGGCTATGGTGCTCGTCCAGGAAATCAATTTTGGGCTCTGCATTTCATCGAGCAACCATCGTGCAATGGTGAAACGTACAGCGGCTGCCCATCCCAGCAAGTAAGATAATTTGATGCACCTGTGTCGCTGAAAGCGGTGGTCTTTGAAACGAGGGAAGCAGCAGCAGAAGCAGTTGGAGTCCGTAGCAAGATGAAATTTTTCTGGGAAAACTTCGGTCCGGGATCCGGACTATGTTCGCCAAAATGTCTGAACGTTAGTGACCGTAAATACGACCACCTAGTGGGAATATTTGTGTTTGGGTGGATTCGGGAGTGGTATTCCAGAACTCGGAAACACTAGAATTCTGATTTGCTAATCCCGGCTACCTTTGTAGGAATATAGAGGAAAAAGACTGCACACGTAACCTAGGAGCGGTATTCACTCAGGCATGGCATCACGCATGCCTGCCACTTGAAGTGGGCTAAATTCAACGCATTTGGAAGTTGTGCTTAACAAGCCAAGAAACAAAAGTTGCCATTTTGGCTCTCATCATTTTTAAGCTTTAGTGAAATTTAGTCATTTAGAACTTCAAAATTTATTTTAAAAATACCTCATGTGAAAAAAATATTTTAATTCATATAAGTCATACTTTTTTTGACTCGTAACCGATGTGGTACTAAAATATCATTTCTTTATAATAGCTACTATAAGATCAATGTAGATGAATAAAAGAGAATGTTTGGAGTGTTTTGACAATCATACAATGCATCATCTAATAGTTGATATCATAAAAAAGATCAGCCATTTTTTCATGTAAAAGATATAACCTAAACCCACTTTAAAGGGGAATACTCTCTTATTGTGTAGTCTAATAGCATGTAAATTGAACTATCGAAAAAGTCAAGAAGAATTTTTTTCCTATGCGGCAAACCATTTAGGCTCCATCATCTTAGAGTTGGCTTTGGCAGTTTCTCTTCGATTGAGGATTATACTTCAAACTTGATATGAGGTAATGGTTTACCTTGTGTTTGATGTATATAATGTCTCGATTGGTCACCAAACTACTTATCTGGGCTCAGGACAAAATGGAATTGTATCACACCAAACCGTAATTCTTGACAATAATTATATGTTGGGTTGTTATCATATCCATCGAACACCAATGGAACACCACATAACAGCTCACTCTGATCGGATATGAAAGAGTTGTGTGATTTTCTCAACTATAATTATTATCCTTTGTAGGAACAGCCAAATGATCTCCATCTCTAGCCCCTCCCACTCTATCCTTCTCATTGTTTTCTGATATCTGACTTGAGCGTCGAAAGTCTTTACTAGAAACTATTTTGATTAGAGACTTATCTTATAAGTTTGATCTTCTCCCTTATTCAACTTGGCAGCGATGTCAATCTATCTCAAAATTGTCAACCTAGGTGCCGCTTCGGGAGCCAACAGTACCAAAAGCACCATTTTATCAAAAAAAAAACTGACATTCATAATTTTCACTTAAGCATTAATTTATAAATAAATGCTATACCTACATGGATATACGTGAAATGCATCTTGATGTAGTATAAGTCACATAAACTAGTTGTTTCTTTGGTCCCTCCATCTTCATATTTGTATCTTCTGTCTTATATTACATGTTTCCATTGTTGTTCAAATAGACTAACAAGTCGTTCAGCTCGTCGATGAGCTTTTCATATTTGCAACTTCTTTTTATCTTACATGTTTCCATTGTGGTTGCTTTTTTTTTTTGACGGCACGTTTCCATTGTTGTTCAAACTGACTAAGAGGCCATTGGGCTGGCCAATGATCAATTGGGCTTTGTCTTGACAGTACCACATGGATGCATAAATATTCGTTGGAAACATATACTGTCACGCCTCCGATTCGAGATTATAAATCAAAGATCATGACAACCATCGCATACTCATAGGAAACTCTTCCCATAAGCATGCAAGGCATCTTATCATGCTATCCTAAAACAACAGCGAAATAATGAGTCAATAATTTAAATCCAAAACATAACAATCTAAATTTCAATTTTAATATCTTAATAAATTCAACAATGTTCAATACATCTTACATCAAATTCAATAAGATTTCAGTCTAAAATAAAAGTATGGAGACTCTGCTTCTAATCACTCTTCCATTCATATCTTGTATCATCTTAATTCCTCAACATCTGTAGTAACATAGGAGGTAATGAGCTAGACAGCCCAGTAAGCAATGATCACTTTCAACAGATTTTATCAGACATTAAAG
>KE505095.1:30535-58864 GCA_000441515.1 Elaeis oleifera
TTTGAGAATATACCAAAATTATATTTGTTAATTTTAGGATAAATCATGGACACATAAAGATGATTGAAATAAAAAATCTTTTATTTATATAAAAATATTATAAGTACAAAGGTAAGCTCTGGAAATACAAAATGTGTCAGTCAATAATTAGCTTCTAGGGCACTCATCTAACACTAGCATGGCTTTCTTAAACCCAAAGCTAGGACTTAATTAATCCTAACCCAATTGGTCTACACTTAGCCCAATTGTGCAATCCTAGACCAATATCCTTATTTATATGACCTCATAGGTCCTATTCTGTCTGGTGGTGAGATATGTTGTGATTTCTATTAGCAACATCATCGAAACTCTTTTCGATGGATCGAAACTCTTTTCAATTCAGCTAATTAAGAATCATTGATCATCAAATAATTTTAATTAGTCTCACGATCCACCAATGACATCTAGCAGTATGTGGTAGCAATCTAGCAAAACTAAATGATGAATCTTTAAGTACAGTTATCGTGTGATTTAGTTCTTCTATCGTGAGTTCTGATAAGACATAAGTTAAGGATAACTCATCAACCTGATTCTTGTTATATGTTAGAATCAATCGACTCGAGTCGGATGTGAAACCCAATAGAAACTCCTTTCTATTTTTCACACTAACATTGTCATGAGCTTTAGGACTTAGTTTCATGATCTACATAGGACTACTCCTCATCTATCGAGGTTGATAGATCCCATCTTGGTGCACACCTTATTCCTACAGTGAGTCTACTATAGCTAATTATATCTCAAAACTCCGTATAGCTAGGAGATCAAGTTATAATATAATCAAACTATAGCAACCTCACTATGAACAGTCGAGGCACCATAGGTAAATAATTAGTCACACTACCACAGTATTGAGTTAGTCACTGATGAGTAGGTAGACATCCTAGAAACTACTCATGTTTGGTCACGCTCAGTATCCTTATTTTAATAAGTACTTGCACTCTTGCTTCAGTTTCTCCATACCATAGATCTTAAGGAAGCAATTGTGCACTAATCTTCGGATCAAATACTATCTCCATGATGATCCTATGATCGGGAGCAATTTATTATAATAACATATGTCTCAAATTTTTAACTTTGAGAATATGTGTCATTATATCCATTAACTCAATGAATAATTTAGAGACACTTAATAACACAAATCTGAATAAAATAACCTAATTTATTAATTATAAGTCAATATTATGAATATGCCCTAAGAAAGTACTACAAGTGTTGGTTAATTTGATTTTATGGCATACATCTAACAATCTCCACTTGATCTAAAGCTAATTGGCTGTAAATCTAAGTTCCATCTTCTCAAGGTGGGCTTCAGTCTTTGTTAGCTCAATTGCTTCATTAATAGGTCAGCTACGTTATCCGCAGTGTCGACTCTTTTCACCTCGATGTATCCCTTCTCAAGGTAATCATAGATGAGATGGAATTGTCGCTCGATGTGCTTGAATTTTTATGAGATATTGGCTCTTTAGCTGGGGCTATGACATCGTTGTTGGCGTAGTAGAGTTGGACGGTATCTGACGGTATCACATCTAGCTCTGCAACGAACTTCTTGAATCAGAATCCCTCCTTAGCAGCTTCCAATACGGCAATGTACTCTACTTCCATGGAGTCTGCAATAATAGGCTGCTTGAAACTCTTTCAGCTTATAGCACCACCATTGTACAAGAAATACTGTCTGATGTCGACTTTCGATCATCAACATCGGATATAAAGTTTGAGTCAGTATAATCTTGTACCCTCAATTCTCTATTACCAAAGACCAAAAACATATTCTTAGTCCTTCTCAAGTACTTAAGGATACATTTTATAGAAGTCTAGTGTTCTTCCTTTAGATTCGACTGATATCTACTCGTGATACTCACGGCATGGGCAATATGATCAGGTTGTGTACAAAGAATGGCATACATGAAGCTCCCAATTGCCAAAGTATATGGGATCTTGCACATGCGTTCTATCTCTTCTAATGTGTTGGGACATATTTTTTTGGAGAGATGGATTTTATATTTGAAGGGTACAAGTCCTCTCTTAGAGTTCTTCATGCTGAACATCTTCAGCACCTCCTCAATGTATATCTTCTGTGAAAGATCTAGCATCCTCCTAGATCCATCTCTATAGATATTAATCTCCAAAATAAAGGATACTTCTCCTAGGTCTTTCATAAAAATTTTTGGATAACCACAGTTTGACCGACGTCAGCATGAGAATATCATTTTCAATAAAAAATATGTCATCTATATATAATACGAAGAAGGTGACAGCACTCCTACTGATCTTTTTAAAAATACACGATTCTTCTTCATTTTTGATAAATTAAATGATTTGATTACATCATTAAAACATGCGTTCTAACTCCAAAATGCTTGCTTTAGTCCACAAATAGACCTTTGCAGCTTGCAAAATTTATGATCTCCATCATTAAAAGTGAAGCCCAACAGCTGCTTCATATAGATATCTTTCTCAAGATATCTATTAAGAAAACTATCTTCACATCCATTTATCATATCTCATAATTGAGATATGCTGCAATAGCTAACAATATTCGGATGGACTTAAGCATAACAAACTAGCGAAAAGATCTCTTGATAGTCAATGCCTCTACGTTGACTATATCTTTTAGCCACCAATCTAGCTTTAAAGGTCTCTATCTTTTCATTCAAACATATCTTTTTTTGTAGATCCATTTACATCCAATAGATACAATATCCACTGGTGGATCCACTCAGGTCCAAACCTAGTTTGAGTGCATCAAGTCAAATTTTGACTTTATTGCCTCAACCATTTCTCATAGTCGATATCTGATATCACCTCATCATAAGTTTTGGGGTCATCACTATGTACCCCATTTCCAGTGACAAATATTCCTTAACATCCTCTGTGATAATACCTAAGTATCTCTTAGGAGGACAAGAAATCCATTTGACCTACGAGATGGAGGAGGAGATGCGTGGATTGGCTCTAACTAAATCAGTTCCTCAGGTTTCAAAGCTCATGGCTCTTCAGAGACTTTCTCTTCGAGCCAAATCTGTCTCACTATGCCTTCATCTTAAATAAATTATTTTTTAAGAAAGATATTATTTCAATTTACAATCACATTATGGTCCTCTAAGATATAGAATAATACCCTAACGACTCTTTAGGATCCCTTATAAATAAGCTTTTAGGGATCTAGAATCTAATTTGTCTGCCTATTGTCATTTGACATGGGCCGTATAATCTCAAATCTTAATATGACTCAGACTTGATTTCTTATCATGCTATATCTCATATGGTGTCGTAGGAATGATTTTAGATGGAACCCTATTCAGTATATAAATTGTAGTTGATAGACTATGACTCCAAAGAAATATAGGAAGGTCAGTGAAGCTCAACATGGATCGAACCATATCCAATAGGATTCAATTTTCTATTTTGAAACTCTTTTGAGTTGAGGCATTCCAGACGGAGTCCATTATAAGACTATACTATGCCCCTTAAGATAACATAAAATTTTTACTAAAGTATTCACCTCCTCGATCTGATCGAAAAATTTTAAAGAGTTTTTCAGTTTATTTCTTTACTTTATTTATGAATTCTTTGAACTTTTTAAAGACTTCAAACTTATATCTCATAAGGTACATATACCCGTATCAAAAAAAATCATCGATAAAGGTTATGAAGTAGGAATAACCTCCTCTGACTGACACATCGAATGGGCCACACACATCAGTGTGCACTAGAGTAAGTAACTCTATGGTCTTTTCCCCATGTCCTATAAAGGAAAGCTTCATCATTTTTTCTTGAAGGCATGACTCACAGATCGAATATGACTCAGTAGTCAATGGATCCAAAAGTCTGATTTTTTCTAGCTTGTTAATCCTGTCTTCTCCTATATGACCTAGCTTTAGGTATCACAAGTATTTTCGTTAATATTATTTTAGATCGTTTAAATCCTACGGCATTCATATTTTGCTCGATATAGTTCACATAAACATCCACATATAACTGAAAGAATTGTTTATAAGGAAATCACTACCAATCTTTTATTTCCAAAATAAATATTACAGTGGTCTTTAAAGAAACTAATTATATAATCTTTTGATGTTAAATAAGAGATAAAAATTAGATTTCTACTCACAGTAGATACAAAGTAAAAATCTTTAAGAACTAAACTAATTCTCGATGATAGTCGTAGAAGGTACGTCTCCACAGCCATAGCAGCAATCTTTGCTTCGTTTCCAACTTATAGGGTCATCTTGCCTTCCCTCAGCCTCCTACTATCCTCGAGACCTGTGAAGTAGTGCATAGGTAAGCACTAGATCTAGAATCTATCACCTAACTGAATATAGAAAAAACCATCAAATTAGTTTCTACAACGAGCATACCTTTAGAATGTCCATCTTCTTTCTTATTCTTGAGGCTCGCCATGTAACTTAGGTAGTTCCACTTTCAATGATCATCCTTGTTACAGTGGAAATATTTTTTCTTCTTAACGACCTTCTTCTTCGAGACTTCCTTCTTCGGCTTGCTCTCAACCTTTTGCTTCTTCATGGATTTCTTCTTTCTAGTAGACTTTTTTTGGAAGAAGTCCACTCTATAGTAAGAACAGAGTCTCTTAAACTCTTCAAGATACCCTCAGTGATCACTAGCATATTAACCAACTCAGCTATGGTGCACTGGATCTTATTCATATGAAAATTTACTATAAACTGAGTATATGAATCAGTCAAGAATTGTAGAATGAAGTCAATCTGCAACTCCTTGTCCATAGACATGCTGAGCTTCTCAAACTCCTCTAGATCTTTGATCATTGTTAGACAATGCTCATGAACCGACTGTTCATCACACATCTTCAATTTGAAGAGTTGCTTGGACACTTCATAGCGAGCTGCACGGCTCTGCTCACTATACAACTCTTATAGATGAGTCAGTATCTGCCTAGCAGTCTTCATGTTGGCACTACAACTCGTTAGACATCGAGGCCAACACGTAGCACCTGATCTTGTTGTCGTTGTCCAACCAATTCTCATGAGATGCTCTCTGATCAAGGGTTGGATGGGCTGAAAAAGGGGGAATGTCCTAGTTGAGTACATAAGCTATTTTCTCAGAGCTCAAGATGATCTTAAGGTTCGAAGCCAATCCTTAAGTTTGGGCCAGTCAATCTGTTGGTGTGAAGAATGTGAGCAAGAGGGTTTGAAGCAGCCATTTCTATAGAGAGATAAAAATTCTAGTTATATTTTATAATTGACTTGATTAATTTATTTTAAAATTTTATTTTAAAAATAAATTAGAGCTCTCACTATTTTCTCGAATCTCTTACACTCTCTGAGTAAAGAAACGAAAACCTCCACGATTAAGAATTTTAGTGGGTGCTACGATCTCACCGATTGACTCATCATCTCACCTAACATTTATTGATGATGGGTCAGTCAATGAGTGGACAACTCTTGTCCAATATTTCTCTAAACATGTTGTAGCCAATTTCAGTCTCTAAGTCCTAAAGCCTCACCTAATAGTTATGGGCCTTATTTCTTAGTTAAGTCAGACTCACTATTTGTCTGCACATGTGAAGTCGTCATTAAGTTTCTCACCTAATAGTTATTGGGTCCAACCCTGTCTTTATCCTGGAGCATCTCATGCTATAGTGTGGTTGCGTCTTTCTTGATGCAACTGAACTATTGCAACCAGTCAAGAACAATCGACATCCTAAAGAGCTCGCACAACTACAACAGTGGAAGATCGCTAGACTTAATATTTTAATAAGGATATTTGGATTTAGATCTCATCCTTAATTAGTCATAATGGTTATGACTAACCAAGTGGTATGGGCTAGCTCGAATCAATAAGCAACTTGATTTAAAACTTAATCGATCAAGTTGGCCAGGTAAGTGTGATCGTTGGAAGGTTGTAGATGTTTGCCTTAGACACCATTTGTTCATGGTTAGGTAAGCATGATCTCAATTAAAAATCATGATCTAGACTTGCCTTAGACATCAATTGATTAATTAGAATCGAATAGATCAATCTAAACTCGGGCTCGAACCACTGAGCTAAATTAGTCCTTGAATTGATTGACAACATGTGGTTATTAATCGATCTAACTAATCTATAACTATTGGATTGGTCATAAGCATACTTGACCTAGTCCTAATTAATTTTTGATTTGATCTGATCAACCGCTCAAACTAGACCTAATTGAGCTACCCACACCCAAAACCCCATGCTTTGTGCAATGAAATTTGATCTGAAATTCTCAATTTTAGATCTTTTAATTTTTTTTTAATTTTAATTAAGTACATTATAAACATGGGTTTAGTTTAGATATTGAAATAATTTTAGATCTAAATAATTTAAATTTGTATCACATACAAAAGATCCTAAAATTTTTGGATCTAGAATTTTGTAGAAAATTAATTTTTTTTTCACTATTCTTCTTCATCAGACATCACAGTGGCATCCCTACACGTCATAAGAGAACTTATCGATTGGACTAGAGAGAGACTTTAATCTTTGCTTTCTCTTATGACCGAACGATCTGGTAATATACCATTTTTGAGTACTAGGCTACTAAGACATTAAACTAGATCTATGCATCTCATGCAACATAATAATTATGTAAAGTTTTATTCACTTAATTGAGTTACTAATTTTAATTTTTTTAATCTTTTGTTTCAGATCTAATCCTTACTATCAGATTAAGCATAAAAATCAAACCTAATAAGAGAATAAAAATCAGATCTAATGCTATACTTGCTGATCATATTGAAAAGCTAAAATCTAGATCTAATCTAACTTCAGTTGCATGCATCAATCCGATCTAATCCCTTTTAATTAGATCTAAACACAACTTAGATCTAATCTGACTTAGATCTGATCTTAATTTAGATGCATAATCCTTGCAACCTGACTCTGATACCAGTTGAAGGAATGACCGCACGCCCAATCGATCAGATCAGAAAGCAACGGACATCAAAATTTTTTCTTGATCTAACATGCGGTCAGATTGAGATCCGATCTCGATCATGATCAGATCGATCATGCATCTAACATTAGAGAATATAAGATTAGTGATTTAAACTACTTTAAATCAAATGGTAATATGATCATATCACCTTGCGTGAATGGAAGAACTCTGCAGTCCGATGATCGTGGAGTTGTGAGGTTCACTATTGAGCCACACATGCATCCGATCTCTACAAATATCCATTCAAGCTTGGACTAGGATGCTCTCTCTATTTTGATTTGTCTACTCTGAGATGAATCTGTAATCTTCTAGATCAGCCCTAGATCTGATCTCTGATAGAGTTTCGATCAGTGCTAGATCGCAGCCTTCTTGTTTCATCGCATAGATCGGATGGAACTCGACACTTCGAGACCGTCAGATGGAATGTCCAACACCTTTGGACATGGGAGAAGATCAGAGATTAGAGAGAAAAAGAGAGATGGTGTGGAGAAGAGGACAGAAGATGTGGAGAAGATATTATGATCAGCCAACATGTCAAACTATTTGATAGAGACCCTTTTACAGATATTTGATTAGATCAAATACTTTAAAGTAGAAGGACTCCGCTAAAGCACCACCACCATGAATTTCTCTCATTTTTGTTGTACAAATCATTGAGAAACTCAGATAGGCATGGACATGGATAAAATAGTTGTGCCAAAGTTAATCCTCTCTGATTCAAATTCGAACGCTTCAAATTCGAATCCGAATTCAAATCCAAATTTGAATTCAGATAAAACCATCTCATTCTTATTCTTATTAGCAAAGAGATGGGGTTTATCCCTTCTCTCTCCTCCTTATGTCCAAGTGGCACATGCCCCTGGATCTTATCCATATGGGGTGTCCCACCCATTCTGTGAAGAAAATCATGATGAAAATATGGGGCACCAACTATTGGCGCCTCCCCCCCCATCATTTAATTCTTATATGGAAGACTTGCTTTAGGAACTCCAACTCTTGGTGTCCAAAATGAGCTTGTTTAGATTTAATAAGTCCTATCCTATAGGGAACCCAAATCAAGTAGGAGAGAATGGGTTTAACCATGCACTAGCATGGCTTCCTTAAATTCAAAGCTAGAACTTAATTAATCTTAATCTAATTGATCTACACTTAGCTCAATTGTGCAATCCTAGCTAATATCCTTATTTGTGTGACCCCATAGGTCAAATTCTATCTGGTAGTAAGATATGTTATGATCTCCATTAATAATATCATCAAAACTCTTTTCGATGGATCAAAATTTTTTTCAATTCAGCCAATTAAGAATCATTGATCATCAAATAATTCTTAATTAGTCTCACGATCTATCAGTGATATCTAACAATATGTGATGGCAACCTAGTAGAACTAAATGATGAAGCTTTAAGCATAATTATCATATGATTCGATTCTTCTATCATGAGTTTCGACAAGACATAGGTTAAGGATAACTCATCAAACCTAATTCTTGTCATATGTTAAGATCAATCGACTCAAATCCGATGTGAAATTCAATAGAAATTCCTTTATTTTCACACTATCATGGCCATAGACTTTAGGATTCGGCTTTATGATCTACATATAATTACTCCTCATCTATCGAGGTCAATAGATCTCATCTTGATACACATCTTTTTTCTATAATGAGTCTCTTACAGCCAATTACATCTTAAGATTTCGTATAACTAGGAGATCGAGTTATTGTATAGTCAAACTATAGTAATCTCACTGTAAATAGTCGAGGTACCATAGTTCAAAAATTAGTCACACTACTACAGTATCGAGTTAGTCATTGACGAGTAGGTAGGTATCTTAATGACTACTCGTATTTGGTCATGCTCGGTATTCTTGTTCCTAATAAGCACTTACACTCTCGCTATGATGTCTCCATATTGTAGATTCAAGACTCATCTATCTTAAGAAAGTGATTATGCATCAATCTCTCTGGATCAAATACCGTTTTCATGATGATCCTATGATCAGAAGTAATTTATAAATTAACTATAATGATATATGTCTCAAATTTTCAACTCTTAAGAATATATATCATTATACCCATTAACTCAATGGATGATTCAGAGATACTTAATAATACAAATCTAAATAGAAATAAATCTAATTTTATTAATTATAAGTCAATATTATAAATATATATATCCTAAGAAAGTATTACAAGTGTTGGTCAATCTGGCTTCTAGTGCATACATCTAACATCTCTCTCTATAGATTTTTTTTCTCTAAAATATTCTTCTCTATAAGATTAATCGAGTAAAAAGCTTTCTTTAATGATTTTGATTTGACTTTAGTAAAGAGAGTCCTAATCTACGATCGTTAAACAGCATGCCGGTATCCCCTTGGTCAGATCTAGATACCTTTAGATTTGATTATCTGTGATTTCTGTTGAACCATCTATATACTAATTCAGCCATGATTTGATTAAATCACTTTGATTATATCGATCGAGATATGGGATAGTGATGTCAGATAGTGTTGCCTGATTAGTCATGTTCCATCTTATTAATTTATCTCTCCTCTGATGTTTTTTCTCTATGTGATTTATGAACCCAGTGAATCTGACCTGTTGCTTTGAATCTGAGTTGATTCCAGTAAGGGGTTTGGAACTACTAATGTATCCACACTATCTGAGTCTTTGTTAAGCATCATGAGATCTAATCTTTATTAATTTTATTAAATTATTATATTTTATGTGATCCTCATTAGATGAAGCTATTTGATCAAATTATTTTTTGATCAACATCATTGGACATGCATTAGCGTCCACCCTGGCACTCATAAGATCTTGTTACATTTGGTCATCCTTGATTGTAGTATTCAATTTATATCCTACTTTGACCTTCAATGATACAAAGTTATCCAAACTGATTGATTTAGGACCGTTGGACTTCACCATTTGATTAGCCTATCCTTGATCTATCTTGATTCAAGTATGAGGCCATCCTAGTTATACCCCTAATTGGGTCATTTCACTCCCTTGATCTGTTTAGATTCTTTGAGATTTCTTATTGATGGGCTTCTAAGAAATTGACTAATTAATTAAATTTTAATGGTTTTGAATAGGTTTGACCAATCTATTTGATTAAAGTTGGATTTTGAGGCATGATAAGGTAAGTAACCCAACACTTTAAGTATGCTTTCGAATGATTTTTAGAAAATTATAATTAGTTTATTTAATTTGAATTATGATCTCTATTTTTTATTTGATAAAATGGGTCAAGCAGGTATTGTTTTATTATTATAAATAATTTATTTTGAATATGTGATCTACTTTGAGAAATGGATTTGAAAACTTGATCGGAAAACTTGTGGAATTAATTTTATGTATATGTTCTCAGTATGGCTATCACATGGCCCTACCAATAGAGATTATATATTGGATATGCCGATTTATAATATGAGCAACTAATTTTGACATCGAGCTACTAGTGATTAGAATAATGATATTTCTTGTTTGGTACTCTGTGCAATGTGTTTCTATTATCAGACCCATGCCACTAGGTGGCATGGCCATAGCTTGATGTTAAGTTTAATATCAGTATATGAAAATAATTACTTTCAAAAAATTTATGTTATTTGAGATTTACTCCTAGTCAATATTATATGCTTTATTTGCCCGACATGTTTAGACCCCATTTTGTTGTATTATGTTGCTCAGTGGACTAGTGTACCTCATTATTCTTTTTTTTCTAATCATGAATCATGATTACTCAGGACATAGGGGAGTGCGCTAGATCATTTGGAGATATTTGAGTTTTCTAGATTTTTAGCTTAGTTTGGATATTTTATTTGGATGGAACATTATGATTTATGTTACATAAGGATATTCGCTATGAAAAATGATTTAACTGAATTTTCATTAAATTGATTTTCAAGAATTAAAGAGTTATAATTATTATTGCTATTATTTAAAAGTTTATGATTTGATCTGTAGCCTTGCATACTTGTAGGATCCGTTTTGTAGGTATGCGGTATTTGTCATGTGCTTGGTTTGGGGCATGACAACTACTCTCATTGATCGATACTCCAGCAGACATGCCCTCAATACATTTTTTTCCTTTTAGAGGAGATAAGTGTCCTGAATACATTTGACGTATTGTTTGTACACATCATTTTTTTACAAAACTTACTAAGTATTTTTTTTGCAATATTTTACCATAAATTATCTCCAAGTGGATAAGAATTATAGCTATTTCAAGCCTAATTCTAATAATTGATTAAGTAAGAAATAATAATTTCATAATTTAACTTTTTGATATAAAGCCAAATTGATTCTCTGAGATTTTTGTCATTTTTCTTGATCTTTAACTATCAACCCTTTAATTTTATGGTGTAGCTCATGCGTTTAATTCCTCATGATTAGTATAATTCTATATCACTAATATCCTTATAAGTAAATCTGTACTAGAACATTTCCCTCCATTCACTTAGTTTTTCATTGATTTTTAGAATTTCATAAATGAGTTTTTGAAGCTCAAGTTTGTATGCCCGCAAAAAATATAAACCATCTCATTTTGTTATTATAGACTCTTGGGCATTCACTTCAATGCTCTTTAGATGCAAAACCAATAAGTGATCAAACGTTAAAGTAATGTGCACTATGGCTTTCATTGATCTTCTGAACAAACCAAATCTCCTTCCTTCAATTAACTCCATATTGGCCAAAATCCTATCTCATTTCACCTTTAGTTGATCAATTGCAACTCTAATAGTACCTAATTAAGCCGAATTGTAATTCATTCCTCCCAATTTCAATCAAACTTTTACTCTCCCATCTAATTCACCTCATTCCATGCGATTCACAAGTCACAACCCAATTCACTCCCACTCCAAACTAATCAAACCCAATTGACCAATGGTCTCAATATTGAATAAAATGCCCACCAATTTTTCTAGTTTCCTTAGACCAATTAAGCCAATTCCTTCACTTTAGCCTTTTTGTAGTCCAATTCTTCTCTAATTGACCCTCATTCTTTCTTAATCTCTACCTTGAATTGGTGCCCGACATGTCCAACTAGACATAATCAAGCATGATTTGGGCATGATTTGGTCAAATTCCAATACTCTCATGAAGATTAGACCACAACCAATTCACCGGGGAGCCTGATTTAAGTCAAGTTTGAAATCAAATCAAGCAAGCTCAGGTCAAGCTCCATGGTCACCCCTCACATCTAGGAGTCATAGATTTAATTTTATAATTTTGGATATATGTTTACTTCTCAATTAAAATGACCCCAAAAATCTTGAAAATCCATCGAAAACTACCTCACGAATGGAAAGGAGTGATAATATTATTTTGGATCTAGAATTTCGTGCTCTACCTAATACTTCCTTCAATACCAAAAGCGTAGGAAGTTTTTGTAGCCCTTAAACTCATGAGAGAGCATCCAGGCCATTCAACCTTGAAATTTTGAATTTCTTGTCTATGGTCTCCAGTAATTAATCAATGGATGCCACTTGGTATCATGCCAACCCTTCTCAAAATTCACAAATTTAATTCTAGTCATTGATCTGCCTACGAACCTTCGTAAATAGCTCTAAAAAGAAAGGAATTGTGTTCCTCCATAAAGCGATTGGGGTAAATTACATGTTTTTAAAACAACTGGCCATATAATGTGAAGAATGTTCATTGGATCCCTTACTTGTTTGCCCTAATCTGACATTTAAGGCTCAGAAGAGAAGGATGGATACAAGTGGTCAAATATTTTTGAAGTTGGAGAGTTCATGAGGTACCCTGGCCTCCCATCATGTAAGCTATCCTTGCTTTTTCATTTCATTACTGAAAGCATCTTGGATGACATAGTGTCAAAAGCCTTGATTTTAAGAAAGATAGCATAGGACCTTTGTAAAATCTTCCTTACTTTTGGATGATATCATTATGTCATCATCTAAAGACCTCTAAGGTGCTTTTTACTGAGATTTCCCACATATGGCATATGAAGTTGCATTTTCAAATTCCTTCTAGTACAACATACAATTATTGGGGTATGCATGAATGTTGTTGCACCCAACCCAAATCCCCAATTATCTTTATTGCTTCATACTAGGTTTGTAGCATTGTCCTGCCATTGTGGATGGCTTTTCTTAGTAACTGTAGTAACATAATAAATGATTTGTTGCTTCAATCATTCTTAGACTTTATATGAAGTAATTATACTATGAAGCCAACCTACCAAATTCTTTTCAACTTGGGTACAATTTCTTAATTGGCCTCTTCAATCACATTATAAAATTTTGTGGATTCAAAATTGGGCTCCTCTGCATGCTCATTAGTTGGATCCCCTGCAACATTATCTAGGTTCAACATAGAAATGCATCTTGTAGCATACCATACATGCCATCAGGTTAATCTGATTAATTATGTATATGGGAAGCATGTGCAAATGTAGAAGATGCTATAGCTTCCCTACGGAGTATCAATTTGTGTATCGCTTGAGGAATCCATGTGGCTCTTAGGCCATCACCTATTCCCTTTCCACATCAATCTTGGGGAAAATATCAAGGCTCAAAGTATTTTACATCTCAAAAGGGTGCATATAAGTTTAGAATTGTTTATTTGGAAATGCTCCACTATCTTTCCTATGTAAGTCTAGAGATAAACTGTAACAACCCGGGACCTCACTTAAAAGGACTAGCTGGAAGGTATTATTTAAGTTCTTGGTCTTATATAAGTACCCAAGATTTTTTCAGTGAATAACCAACGTGGGACTAAATACATGCCCACACGAGTCCTCAAATACTTCCTCCATTTAAACCCTGGCATCCTCACCAGGCTAAAAGTCCTAATTCATACATCTATTCATAAATACCATGATTAACTCATGGCCAGCCAAATGAACCTGTGCTGCAGTATCTCCTAGTCCATATGAGTTATAAGCTAAGTCTGCTTTAATACCATTTGTAACAACCTAACACCTCATCCAAAAAAACTAGCCAAAAGATATTATTTGAGTTCTATAATCCTATATAAGCATCCAAGATCTTCCTAGCAAATAATCGATGTGGGACTAAATATCACACCCTGAACCCAACACCTAGTTTAGCCATACGACATGGCCGCATGAACCTTAGAGTAATATTTTAGAGATCATGCAAGGCCTTAAGATTCGATATAACCCTAATATCTATAAATCTTAATAATCTAATTTCATAATAATTAGCAAAATTTATACAATTACAAATTTAATTTCTTCAATTATCCAACCAGATATAATGATGCTCTATCTATTAATTCGTTTACCTACAAACCCAAATTATAGCTAATCATAAACATCCTACAACTCTGAAAAAGAAAAAGAAGGGGGCTGTGAGCTTCGCAGTCCACTAAGTATCTCCGCACATCCACACCAATGTTATAATATAATTTAAAAATAGCAATAAGCAATAAAACATTAAACTCATATTATATATCCAAAATAACTCAAATATCTACATAAATATATATCAAATATATGTCTTGTCAAATAGATAAATCACCATATACCAACAAGTGAATCTTTTTATTCAGCATTAGTTTCATATCTTGTTATCTACTTTTTGATTACAATTCTCAATTTCTTAACCTTTACTTTCCAACTTTCGACTAACCAAGATTATACCCCAATCCATGATTGATCAAATTCTCACACATAAGCTCATGAAGGCTATTCCAAGCATAAACTCTTGGAGCTTGTTCCAAGCATAAGCTCCAAGATAGCTATCCCACGTGTAAGCCCATGGAGGATGTCTTAAGTATAAGCTCTTGATTGGCTATCTAACAGATAAGTCCATGAAGACTATTCTAGATATAAGCTCCTGACTGGCTATCTCATGCATAAGCCTATGGAGGCTATCTCAGGCATAAGCACCTAGCCAGCTATACTAGGCATACGATCCTGAAGGTTTACCCATACAAAATCCTACGGAGGTTCTCCCAGGCATAAACTCCTGGCTGATTATCCACATAAAGAGGTTATCCCAAACCATATCTTTCTATCTAATTATTACGTATTAATTTATCAAATCAATTCTAATGATAATCTGATGAAGTTAAACATGTCGTAAGCTTATGATCGTGTCATCAATCACTAAGACACATATACAGTCAACACATAATGTATTCATGCCAAAAATCATATAGGAACAATAGTGTGTCAAACAAGATAAATCTATCAACATGAATCTGATGATACAAATTAATGATACAAATCTAATGATAAAATAGTATATACAATGATGATCATGTATAGAAAATCTTATCTCTATCGTCAATCAAATCTAGATACTATGTCTATGTGTCCATGCCTAGCATGTTTGATCAATCTATATAAATACAACTCATTCTCGATCAACAATTAGCAAAACAAATAATAATCATCATATCCAAAATAATAATCATCTATTTGAGAAAGGAAGGACACAACTATTTAGATAATGATACCTGACAATCCAAGTGGTTCAAGTCCAAATGACTCGATCAGGTAGATTGAGAAGCAAGAATTCATAATGTTCAAATAAGCATTGCCAATGATGGTTGTTCCATGAAACTAAGGTGGAGACCTATATCAATCATGGACCCCTACCAGGGTCACCATGGGGTCAATACCAACCTTGCGAATCTCCTCTTGCATCATCTAGAGAGAAAAGAAAATAGAAGAGAGACAAAGCAAGGGAAGCGAGAGAAGAGAGAGAAGAGAGAAAGAGAGGAGAGAGAAGAGGCGGCTCTTCTCCTCTTTAAAATAGGGGGATACTGCCTTCTCTTTCTCTTCCCCAAACTTGGTCACAATCCCAATGTCTGGTGCCCCCCCACACTATTCGACGGTGGGACTCGATGATGGAGCCCCAAACACTGTTTGACAACAAACATGGCTAGCAGTGGTTAGTGAAAGAAGTAAAAACAAAATAGGGGATCTCAGTTTCAAAGGAATCCAGCAACTTGTGGATCATATATTGGTCCCTAGCGATAGCTAAGGGACGGAAAGAAGATGGAGATGGAGCCGAGATCCTCTTACCTCAACTTCAGTGGTGGATCAATAGTGAATCATGGAGCACAATCATCAGAAACTAAGAAACCCGATTGCATGGTTTTCTCTGGTAGTCACTCATGGCTAAGAGGTGATTCACCTAGAGGCAGAGGGGAGAGATTTTACATATGAGATTTAGAGCTCTAGCGAGCTCTAGAATCTCGATCTTAGTTAGATTTAAAGAGGAAAGATGGACTCCATTGAGAGTCCTCTTCCATCTGGTTCTAATTTTTTTTAAATTCATGAAAAAAATTAGATCCATACATTCTCCCCCCTCAAATAATTTCATCCTCAAAATTAAGTACCCCAAAGCTCACTCATCGTGCACATCATCCTTTGAGGACTCCCAACTAGTCTCCATCTCAAAAGACTTACTTCACAGGATCTTGACATAAACAAATTATGATATCCGACAACTCAATCCTTGCATACATGTTTCAAAAGGATACTAACACTTCAATCTTGGAATAAATACCATAACTTGTCGCCAATAAACTAATTCCTCTTGATTGATTCTACACAAAATGATAATCGACCCAATCTACTATCAACAAAATGAAAGAAACACTAAACATTGGTCACAGCATAGGGAAGAAGAGGAGGCGGTGGGGGACTGTGGTGCGGCGTTCCGGCAGTGCGACGAGGAAGAAGGGGGGAGGCACGGGAAGAAGGGGAGAGGCAGTGGATCCAATGAGGGGAAGGCTGATCTAGCGCAGGGACACCCAATCCGATGTGGGGATGGCGGGGGGGGGAAGAAGTGGGAGGTCGAGTAGAAGGGGGTGAGGCCGGGGCACCAAGATGACAACTCCGATGAGCTTCCAACTGTGCCAGGAGAATAAGGGGAGGAGCAGAAGAAGGGGGAGGGCACAGGCTTAGGGATGACTAATCCAAAGTAGGGTGCCAAATCCAAGGAGGAGATGACGGCACGGGGGCTCGAGTGCGGGGATGAGGCCTTTGACGGTGCCAAGGGGAAGAGCGGGGACCAAAGGTGGAGAATTAAGGGGGCGACGAGGGAAAATGAAACCGAATGATCGAGGATGGAGGGTTTTTAGGGCAAACTATTAGCGATGGCTAGCTTATGTCGGTAAAGCCATCACTAATACTAATTATTTAAAATTAAGTTTATAGTGATGGTACTGCTATCGCTAATAACCAAATAAGCCATCGCTAATAAGTCATCAGTCTTTTAGTGATGGGATTAGTTTTCGTCCTAACACATGGTCAGTAAGTATCGCTATTAGTGACGGCCTATTTGTCATTACTAAAAGCCATCGCTAATATACTATTTTCTTGTAGTGTCACTCACGACACATGAGTTGAACATACACCAAAATAAAAATAAGAAGAGTTAAAGAAGAAGAGAACCATCATATTCAAATCAATTGTCAAATCAAAAGAAATGATGAGTTGGAGGATGAAGATGAAGAAGAAATGAAAGTCAAGAAGAGGACTTGGGGCTACTTACTAAAAATTCAAGAAGTTCCTCAAGAAAAGATGGGTGAAGAAAAAGATGAAAATATCATATACTACAAGTACAACAAGCTGAGGCACTACAAACTAGATTGGGCCTACTCAAAAGGAACCCCAAAGAAGCAAAAAGGATACAATGATGGGTATTTGGTGAAATAACGATATTTCTAGTTCAAATAAAGAAGAAGAGGAAGAAGATATTACAAATCTTTATCTTATGGCTCATAACGATGAGGTAAACATAAAAAAATTTTTGAATTTATGTTTGATAAATTACTTGAGGTCTTTCATGAATTAATGGATGATTTCAAAAAGATAAGACTGAAAATAAAGAGCTCAAAAAATCAAATCTATTTTTAGCTGAAGAAAAGAATAAGATCTTAATAGAAAAAGAATATCTTTTGAAAGAAAAAAACTTCTTCACTGAAGAAAAAGAAAATCTTTTAAAATCTAAAAAATCTCAATGGAAGAAATGTAAACTAAAAAGAGATTAAAATATTAAAGTCTATTGTAGAAAAATTCACATTTAGTCCTCAAAAGTTTCAATTAATGTTGAATAATCAAAAAGATATTTCAAAAGCTGGAATTGATTTTAATTCTTGAAGAAATAAAATTTATTAAAATATGTTTACTAAATTTACATAAAATCATTTTATTACTTGCTTTAAATATAACAAATAAGCCATAAAATTTTGAATACAATTCTAATAGAATTAATCATACTTTGGTTAAACAATTTTAAGTTCCAAAAGGAACTATGTGCACTAACTCCTTTAGACCCAAGAAAGGGGTGCTAAAATCTAAAAATAATTTACAGGAATACCAAGCATCTAATGGCATGAAAGGCATAAATACTTGAAGAATGGATGCTTGGGACTTAAAATAGATGGGTGGTGATGTTGGTAAAAGCTAAACTTATCCTTACATCATAACATCATTGATTGTTGATATATTTTGTATAATTAATTGATTTGGATAATATCTTAATATTTGTAATGATCTTATTCTATGACTTGAATGTGTTGATTGTATTATTTATCATCATGCTCACTCAACATTGATGTTATGTTATTTTGATTGTTAATCATTTAAGAAACCTAATTTAAAATAAGCTTGATTGCATAAGAAACTATTTGTGTGCAAAATTTATAAATTAAATTTTGACATTCTCATAAGATATTTAATTATTAAATTTATCAAAATTGCATGATCTAAGAACTTCAAGATAAGTCACCTATTCATAAAAGATCATGTGCTTGCATCATAGGTTGATCTTTAAGGTCTTGAAAATCCTCTAGTTGAACCTCACCCTTAGAGCCACATCTAGATTCCCCTTAATTTGATCATATTTAAATTGATTAATTTTTGATCTCTCAAACTGATTCATTTATTTTGATTCAAATATCTTTTTTTTTATCGTTGATTTGATTTGCCTTTGATTCCTATTATATTTGAGCCAATTTTCTTTGGATCTAAACTTCTTGAACTATTTTCTATATTTAGGAGTCAATGCTTGGACTAAAGGAGTTGACACATATTTTTGAGAAGAAAAATAATTCTATGAGGAGTCGATCGAAATTGGGGGTTGATCCTTTATCAGGAGTCGACTCGCATTTTATAGGAGTCAACCCCTATGTCGAGACTGAATTTTTTAATTAGAGTTGTCCCATTGAGCCATCTCATTTATCTTGTTTCTTTCGAGCCAAAATCTCCTTGAAACCCCTCTCCTCCTACATCGAAGCTTCCCTCACCAATTTCAACCTAATTTCTTGTGTTCTTGGTCTCCATTGGCACCCTAGAAATATCTCACCCAAAGAAAGAGATCCATGTGGAAGTTTCAAGCCCTAGGGTGTCACCAAGTGTTTCTCCTATCCATGAACAAAGAAGCAAGATAAGAAATGATCTGGGACAGTCCTCCATAGCCCAGCAAGGTCCATCTCAAGTCCCTCCTTCACCTTCACCTCTGACCAACCCCTTCAAGAACTCCATTATCCTCTAAGGTTGTGTCTACAGGAAGAAAGGTGGATGTTGAGTTGTTGGAAAGAGAAGGTTTCTCTATTGGGTAGAAGATTAAGAAGTTGGGATGGGAATAGTTGTGTTCTCTTGATTTTTGACCTATTCCATTCTTGTGAGAGAATTCTTTGGAAACATGAAGTATGGAGATAGGATAATTGACTCTAAGGTTTGAGATGTCTGCATTGTATTGGATGCAGATAATTTAGCATGGATACTGAGGATGACCACTAAAGGAAGCTCATCTGATCATCTGGAGAAGAAATATCTTAGATTAAAGTTCATTTTGGACATAAACAAGGCAGATTAGTTAGAGAAGGTGAGCGCAAACCAATTGAGCATTTAGATATGCCTCTTACATACCATGGCAAGTCAGATTTTCTTCCCCAAGATGGGGAGATTTGACTTTGTTTCAGGTTGAGATGTCACTTTCATGTACCATGTGATACAAGAGATCCCACTGAACCTCCCATCTCTTATGATACATCAGATGGAGGAAGCAGTTGGTTGGTCAAAGGCCTCTTCACACTACGGCATGGTTTTGACACTCATCTTCAAGATTTTGGGGTAGACTTCCAAAAAGAGACCACTAGAGCCTTCATGCACATAGATACATATGATGACTGTTCACTCCGAAGGATGGGATTCCATAAGATAGATGGTCGTTGGCTTCGCAACATTAAGAGATGAAGAGGATACTGATGATGATGAGTCTCCTATAGTAGTACCTATCACAGATATCAAATCAACAAGGACAACAGCATAGCTAGAGTAGATAGAGATAGCCTCTCCTCCACCAACCAGTCATCTAGAGCATATAGATCGACCATTTTCAGACTAGATGAGGATGCTCTTATTGAGAGGATTTTTCCTACGATCACCACTTCAGCCTGTGTGGAGATTCAGAAATATATATCTGAGTCATGACAAGTGAGGAGAGACCTGATGGAAGCTCTATCTTTGGTCAGAAGAAGTCCACGAGGTTGATTCAGGCTATCATTACAGCGAGGGTTGATCGGGGATAGTCATTTGAAGATACTAGACCTCCCTCACCATCTAGCCAGCCTAGATCTATTTCATAGGGCTCTACTGACCTATTTTCTTAGGATACTAGCATTCATATCTTAAAGCTATAGTATCCCTAGCAGCCTACTTTTTGATAGATATAGATTGCATACATTTTGGATGCTTTGATGTTTACTATCCTTGAAATCACTTTTTGTAATAACATTTTGGCAATCAATGAAGTACAACTTTCTCATGAAAATTTAGTGTATTGGATTGTATTTATTTGCTCAATTAAATATTTGCTTTATTTATAAAATAAAGGGGAGAAAAATATGCTTCTATAATGTTTATTTTTAAACAAACATGTATAATTTGGAAGAAAAGGGGATAATTAAGAAAATAAATTTATTATCATTGACACTTAAAAACAAAGGGAGAAATAATTTTTGAACTTAAAAGAAATCATTTATATGTTGCATAACTCAATAGTTCATTTATATTTGAGCAATCATGTGGTTTTAATCATTTGGTTGTTTTCTCATTCATACTTTGCATGATTTGATCTTGTCATCATTTTTGATAATTAATTAGTACTAAGTTGAATTTGGAAGATATTTTACTCAGATTGATTATTGTCGAGAAATAAATTTGATAAATATTCTCTTTAAATCTTCAATTGGTATCAAAAAAATTTCAAAAAAATTATTATTTGGTTTGAATTTCAAAATAATTGGTATCAAGAAGATTATTTTTGAAAAGATTTTAACAATTGGTATCAGACAACCTACTATTATCTTATACTTCTTTTCTCTCTCTCTTGGCAAAAAGAAAAGAATGTTTAGTCTCAAATTTATTTTACTTTGATACATTCTTGATATCACTTGAGACAAACTAAAAAATTGGTACTTGATTTTGATACTCAACATTTTTAGTATTGAAAAGCTTTACCTCTCTCTTTTTTTTGAAGCTCAAATATTTTCTAACTAAATTTGAGAACTCACTTATTTCATCTATTTTGTGTCAAAAAGGAAGAGAAAGTATTATTGAGATTATGTTACTTATTAATTAAAACACATTTTCTAAAAACAGCCAAGTTTGATTTGAATTTAAAAGGGGAAGAAGTATTATTTCTTTAATCTAAGTTTGATACAAACTTTTGATTCTTTCAAAAAGGAGGAGATATTATAAAATCTAAATTCAATACAAATTTTCTAGATGTGATTTGATTGTTTTGCTTGATTTTGATGATCCTTCCATTGCACTTTTTGATGCTATCAAAAAGAGGAAAAAGTTATGTTGAGTATATGATTGAATTACTTGAGTTGATCATATGCTTGAGATGCTTGAAATGATCATTTGTTTGCATTGAGACAATCATATGAAATGAGTATATACTTTGGATGGCTGTATGCTTTCTTAAATATCATATATAAAATATTTAAAAAGTCTAAACTTAAGATAAATTGAACCATTCATGATGTATATACTTACAAGTGTTTTCCTTTTTACTTCATGACTCATATTGGAAAAATTAATTAAAACACATTATGTTTATTTATGCTATACTCAAAGTTTTGTAATTATCAAAAGAAAAGATTGTTGATCCTATGATTGATTTTGATGATTATAAAATATTGAGTAATTATGGTACTAATCATGTATTTCAAAGATAGATGTAGAATTTTTCAGATGCTTAAAAATGAAAAATTTATCTGTGAGGCAAATCCTCTTAAAGGAGCTAAGTCAAAGGAATTCAAGATGAAGCTTAGTAGAGTCGACCTCAAAAGTATAGGAGTCAAACTCTGAACATAAGCAGGCTAAAAATAGAAGAAAAATGAAGTTCAGAAAATTCAAGAGTCAACCCTTGGGAGTGGTGAGATGACTCTGGCATATTGGAACACACTGATGTAGATGGCGAGTCGACTCATGTAAACAAAAGCCGACTCTCTCAGTGAAAACAGAAGACTAAATTTTGGGATCCTTATTCGAGTCGACCCTTGAAATGGTCGAGTCAACCCCTAGATAGGTCTAGTCTACTTATGAAGATGGCAAGCCAACTCTCTCAAGAAAGAGAACATAGAACTTTTGGACCCTAAAACTGAGTCGACTCCTAAAGAGGTCATCTTGTGGGTAGCTCGAATTGACTCCTGAGAAATTCGAGTCGACTCTTGATACAGAAAAGCTGTAATAACTAATTTTTTTATACTTCTCGAATGGTCATTTCTCCACTCTTATGGCTAGTCCAAGCTTCCCAATAGTCAAAACTCGCTCTTCAGCTACTTTCAAGCTTATAAAAGACTAGAGAATCATTTGAGAAGCAAGAGAAAGGGAATAAAAGAGTGGAAAACATTATTTGTGAGGGCATTATTGATTACCACACCCTTGCTCACCATCCTCATTTTTGATTGACTACATCTATATATAACTGAAATTGATAACCAAAGAATCATCAAGCAATCATGATCATGGTAGAAAATTATGAGAGAAGAAGGACACAACTATCCAGATAATGATACCTGACAATCTGGATGGTTCAAACTTAGGTGACTCAACTAGGTAGATCAAGAAGCAAGAATTCATCATATTCAAAATACGTATTGCTGATGATGGTTGTTCCATAAAACCAAGGTGGAGACCTATATCAATCATGGATCCTCTATTAGGGTCACCATGGGTTCAATACCAGCCTTGCAAATCCCCTCTTGCATCATTTAGATAGAAAAAGAAAGTAAAGGAGAGATAAAGCTAGGGAAGAGAGAGAAAATAAAGAAGATAGAGAAGAGAAAGAAGAGAGAAAGAGAGGAGAGATAAGAGGGGTGGTTCTCTTCTTTAAAACTGGGGGATACCCCTTTCCTTCTCTTCCCAAACTTGGCATAAACCCGATGTCTGATGGCTCCCCATACCGTCCGAGGGTGGGGACTTGACAATGCAACCCCAAACACCATCCAACAACAACCATGGCCAGTGGTGGTCAGTGAAGCAAGGAAAGAAGAAAAAATAAAATAGGGGATCTTAATTTCAAAGAAAATCTAGTGACTTGCCGATCATATATTGGTCACTGACGATAACTAAGGGATGGGAAGAAGATGGAGAAGGAGCCAAGACCCTCTTACCTCGACTAAGATGGTGGATTAATAGTGAATCATCGAGCACAACCATCAGAAAACTAGAGAAATCCGGGTGGTTTTCTCCAGCAATCACTCATGGCTGAGGGTGATTCACCTAGAGGGGAGGAGAGGGATTTTATAGATGAGATCTAAAGCTCCGATGAGCTTTAGAATCTTGATCCTAGTCAAATTTGAATAGGGAAAATGGACTCCATCAGAAGTCCTCTTCCATCTAGTTCTGGCTTTTTTTTTAAGATTCATGTGAAAAATTGGGTCTTTGCACCAAATACACACCTACACATGTCCTTACATAAACTAATAAGTATCTTCTAGATACATATCTTAGAGTACAAAAGATATCTAAATTATATGCACATCTTTCTCTAGGATCAAGTTTTCCAATTTTAATAAGAGGTACACAAATACAGGTAACTGAACTTTGAAGTATCAAACTAGCTAATTTTGATGTTCCACAAGTTTTGAGCTCATATAGTATGTGGGACCAATATTGATGGTAAGGTATATGGTTAAAGATGTCGGCCATAGTTAAAATACACATGACATCAATTTGTTGAATTAAAACATTGTTTTACCATCATATTTGAAAATTGCTGATAATTCAAACTTGGTCTAGCATTTTGTAATCTTTTGCCAAAATTGATGATAGATTATCACATGGAGATAAGAAATCTAATAGATGTAATATCATTGTAGTGATATAATATATATATATATATATATGTCACTACTAGTAATAAGGGCTTCACTGATGGATAATTCTATCAAAAAATCCATAAAATCTATCAAAATATATTTTGATAGATCATCATTTGTCAAAAAATCATATCAGTAATTTTTTCTGACATATCGTATCTGTCAAAAAATATTTTGATAGATTTGTGATGGATAATCCATCAAAATATGTTTAAATATTTTCTAATCAATATTATTTTTTAACAAAAATATAATTATTATAGAATTTTATGATAGATAATCCATCAAATTTTTTTGACAAGATGTCTATTACAAATTTTTTACGACTTGGCGCTTGCACTAACAGATTTTTCATCAAAAAAGTTTCTAACATAATATCCTATCATAAATTTGCCATTATTGTATTTGAATTTTTTTCATTCATTGACAAATAATCCATACAAAATTTATAGATAAAAATACATCAAAATCTATTAAAAATTTATAAACCTAAAATGAATATCAGATTTAACAAATAAAATACCGAGATTCATCTACTAAAATTCAATCAATTATATATTCAAGATCTAAAGTTTTCCATCCAATGCATTGAATATGTGAAATACCATACAATAAAATTCTTAACATCCTTATAAAAGTGCATTATATATATAAATATTAAATCTAAAATATCAAATATCTAGTCAATCAATAGTAGAAGGATCATTGCCATTAGAAGGGAGAGATGAAATTGGCCTAAAGGTGGTATCTCCATGCCCTTTGAATGTGCCCAAGATTCAAACAGGTGAGGAATCGAGCCATCATTTGAGCTGCAACTCGTGCCTCAACTCATGCCTCTATCTCGATAGTCTTTACCTGCAAGCATTCCTCCAATCTTTTGTTGAGCATCTCATCAAATTACTCCTATGTCCAATGAGGCTGGAATGAAGAGCTACCTGATTGCATGCAGGAGTAGGACCTCTAAATATAGATGTTGCTTTCACCATGGATCCAAAGCTATATAATCGACCATTATTGCGGCCTCCGGGTGCTTCCACCTATGCATCAGCATCAAAAGAAGGCTATAATGGATATCATCCCCATACTTGGTCAAAATGATCGATGCATAAGACTCCTACAAGTATAAAAGTTGAAAATTATGTCCTAAAACTAATCGTATGGCGATTGAGTTTATCCTTGTATATGAATTATTAATTATTGAATAATAGTTATTCTGATATTTTTTATCACAAAGTGATATCTTCCTTGAACTCTTGTACTGTGATGAAGTCCCAAGAACTATGCTAGTATACGATAAAAAGAGAATTTATCGTATAGTTCTTAAACAAGTTCACGACCAAATGATACGTCATTACGGGATGATGACGTTTATCGAGTGAAGATTATTGTGTGCCATATGAGTTGGTTATCCTCTTAACCAAAGAGTGTGGTGATATTGGTATGACATACAGTTGAGATGTAAGGGTACATCGTCACTGAATAAGTGACTCACCTGCTAAGCATTCTGCTGTCAAGAGCTGCTCGCGAAACACATAGATATAATATCCTTCAGACTTGAGATCACCATAATGAATTGCAAGCAACTCACTGTATTTTGGTGCCGAACTACCTGGATTTTTAATGCAGTGACGGAAGGTTACTGGGTACAGCCAAGTACTTATGAAGTCTGTGTGTGGATCAAGATGGGATTGACCCTCCGGATTATTGGAGTTGATGTATTATTATATTTTAATTTAGTAAAATCTTGGATAGGATAATCTATAAGATAGATTTCAAAGATTTAAATACAATGTAGATGAAGCAATCTCGATTGACAGTTAATCTGAGACCATCCTCGAGCATCCAAGGTCAAAGGATGAATTATGCGATCATCATGAGTATGAGTTCTAAAATATTTTTTTACGATAATTTGATCTATCTGGACATCAAAATTATTGTTAGATAGTATCTCGATTAGTGCAGGAATTGGTTCCTATGCTATCGGCTTAGTGTTTGAACCTATAGAGTCACGCACACAAGTCAGATAAAGTAAGAAGGAATTGACCTATGTTTATATGTCCAATCTGAAAGTACTTGACTTGATTGAACATATAAGCTAACTTGATTGAGAATTGAGTTATGGATCAAACGAGATTGAAGAATTGACTATGTCTAGCTAGCACTACACATGAGGTTCAGGTTCAATTCTGAAGATGAACAATTTCTATCTATGATCCATAGAATATATGAAAGATTAAATTTAAGTACTAATTAATTTTAGATTAGATCTGAATTAATTAAACTTAAATAGGTCTAAAATTTAAGTTAGACTTGGTACAAAAGTCTTAAAAAGTTTAGGATTGACAGTCTTTCGAAATTATTTCGAACCGGCTTCGAATCAGATTCAAATCGGACCTATTTTGAATGAGATATGAGTATTCCTACTTGCACTGAGAATATCCACTCATGAAGTATGATCAAAATTAATTTGATGCTTACTTGGGGCATCCCAAGTGGGTGTGGGAGTGGGTGTAAAGTAGATGTCATAAGTGATGGCAATTATATCTCATATAGAAGTCTTTTTTTCATGAGTATTGGACCCTAATTCAAATCAGATTTGAATAAAGAGTTCTCCTCTCATTGGATCATGAGAATCATCTATAAATAGAGAGGATCTCTACCTATGGATGATAGAAGAGAATAGAATACCAAACTAATCAAATTGAGAGAAAAAAAAAGAGAGAGAGACAGGCGTGTGAAGAGAGAGGTCTTTCATCTTCTACATCTCTCTCTTTGTTGCCGTCTCCTCTCTTTGGGCGTGGATCCTTCTTGGACATCTTATCTACTGGTATGAGGTGTCACATCATTATATCTCATCCCTCGATTGATTGAGTTGCGAAGCCAATTAGATTAGAATTCATCCTGTTTTCTTACAGCGTTTGATGTGCATATGAAGTAGAGGGTCTGCATATCTAGGCCTCTGTGAAGGTTCATATCAGATAATTTGAAATTTGATCTCTAGTTCTACTATGATTCAGGTAAGAATTTGATCTTAAATAAGTAGAATATTAAAAAAAAATTTTAGATGCAACTTGGCATTCTGGAGGGAAACTGTTTCCTTCCTTCAACTGATATCAAAGCAGGTCTGAAATATATATATGCAAAATAGAATTTTTTATGATTATTTATATGAGATATAATTGAAACTTTTTTTATGACGTTAAATCACATTTAAATCTGTTTATATAAAATTTTGGATCTGATTTTGATTGGATTAGAGGTGCCTAATCAATGGTTAATTGAGATTGTTATAAATCTGTTATAACAGAATTCTGCTATTGTTGAATTTTTGATGAAAATAATATAAATTAAATTTATTTAATCTATTTAATAAATTTAATTTTATTATTTTCTTATGAAGTGAGAATTATTTTAGATTTAAATTAAATCTGTTTCGATAGATATTTAGATCTAAATCCTATCATAATTCAGCACTGCGCGAAAATAGATTTTACCAGAAATTAATTCTTATGCATTCATATTTGTATCTAATTATTTTTCTATTTGATATCAAATCTAAAATTGATATTTATAATCAGTATAAGATAAATTTTATATTTGATATGATGTATATGATACATCAAAACTAATTGAATTAAATGAAGAACATAATTGATGAGATCAAGGATATGTTCATGACATAAAATAGTTTTATCAATAATTGCATATTGATGTAATTATATATAAAATTAGATTTCAGATCTTAGTAGCTTAGTACTCGGATTGATAAGATCACCAGACCATCCGATTATAAGAGATTGAAGAGATTAATCTCTCTTTTGTCTATTCGATGGGTTCTCTTATGACGTGTAGGGGTGTCGTTGTGATCCAGTTTTATGAAGAAAAAAATGAACAGACTTTTATATATTATTTAATCATAAATATATTTAGATTAGATCTAAAATAATTTATGATTCATTATAATAGGATAAAATTTAGATATAAAATTATTATAGATCTGAATTAT
>KE505095.1:65346-84941 GCA_000441515.1 Elaeis oleifera
TTTTCTATGACCATAAAATATATGAAAGATTGAATTTAAGTACTAATTAATTTTAGATTAGATCTGAATTAAGTAGATTTAAATAGATCCAAAATCTAAGTTAGACTTGGTACAAAAGTCCTAAAGAATTTAGGATTGACAGTCTTTCGAAATTGTTTCGAACCGACTTCGAATCGGATTGGAATCGGACCTATTTTGGATGAGATATGAGTATTCCTATTTGCACTAGAAATATTCACTCATGAAGTACGACCAAAAATTAGTTTGGTGCTTATTTGGAGCATCCCAAATGGGTGTGGGAGTGGTTGCAAAGTGGATGTCATAAGTGATGGTAATTATATCTCATATAGGAGTCCTTCTTTCATGAGTATTGGACCAATTCAAATCAGATTTGAATAAAGAGTCCTCCTCTCATTGGATCATGAGAATCATCTATAAATAGAGAGGGTCTCTACCTATGGATGATAGAAAGAATAGAATAGTAAACTAATCAAATTGAGAGAAGAGAAAAGAGAGAGACAGACGTATGAAGAGAGAGATCCTTTATCTTCTACATCTCTCCCTTTGTTGCCGCCTCCTCTCCTTAGGCGTAGATTCTTCTTGGGCATCCTACCTACTAGTGTGAGGTGTCACATCATCATATCTCATCTCTCGATTGATTGAGTTGCGAAGTCAATTAGATTGGAGTTCATCCTGCTTTCCTGCGGCATCTGACGTGCATGCGAAGTAGAGGGTCTGCATATCCAGACCTCCGCAAAAGTTTATATCAGATAATTTGAGATTTGATCCCTAGTTCCGCTGCGATTCAGGTATGGATTTGATCCATAAACAAGTAGAATATTAGAAAAAAATTTTAGATGCAACCTGGGCATTCTGGAGAAAAACTGTTCCCTTCCCAACATAATAAATATATAAGTTTTAAGAAGTAGTAAGTAGCATATTGAATAAATAAATTTATGACCCATAGCAACTTGACATCGACATATTCTAACTTCTCTTATAGCATATAAGTATGGCTGAATAACTCCATATGATTCAGTTCTCTACTATACTCTTGCATCTACACTCAATAACATATGATATTATTGAATAGTAAAAAGATTTAAGACCAAGTATCTAAAATAATTAAAAATTATATATATAACTTATTACATCACCATTCTTTCTTGTGCATCACGATGGATATCAAACCACATGAATGTTTTGTGACAGATTCCTCCTTCTCCATCATCAGATTAGCATGGTCGGCTTCAGACATCTCTAGCTATTTTTCTTGGCCCAATAATCATCAATAAGCTTATCCTATATACTAGGTTTCATCTATTTATGACTTAATCCTTTGCACTCCTCCTTAGAAACCTTATAATCCCAGCCCTTCTCTTTCTTTACCTTATCTTTACCCTTTTTGTTTTCGTTGAGAATGCTTCTAAATGTTTCAGATGTTGCCAAACGATATGCTTCAAAAATTTGCACATGTATTTCTGGAGTCCATATATATGGCTTGTTATCATGTCAATAAAAAATAATAAGTTAATGAATAGTAGATCTGTGTTATGTAACATAAATATTTGTGTTTGAATACATCCCAAACATGAGTTGGCAATAAGTCACCAAAGGTAATAGATAACAATCTCTCCATAAATATATGACAATCATGCCTTTTTAACCCATAAAATTTGCATTCCTCTACATTCACACATCGGGATTTTTTTAAGGTGTAGCCATCTGAAAACTTCAATACTTTAACCCAATTACAAGCATCAATTTTCTATTCTCTAGTCAAACTGTAGGTGGCCTTAGATTTATACATTCTCCCATTACCTCTTATTGCAACTCCAAATGTGGGTGCTTATAGCATGTGGCAAGATCCAACCTAGCATTTGCATTTTCTTTAGTCTTCTCTTTGATATGCATTACTGTGTTCAATACATTGTCAAAATATTCTTCCAATATGCATGCATCTAAACTATACCGAATGAGATTCATGTGCCAGTAAGGCAGCTTCTAAAAAATACTCCTCTTCATCCAATTATATTGCATACTGAAATCAAAAATTTTTGTTATCACTCTAGATGCTAAATGTGATATCAGTGAGATTCCATACTCTTTGCAACAACTCACTGCTAGATAATCCAGGAGGGGAAGAGTTTTCTATAAGAGTGATTAATTATACCCCATTAAAGGTATCCCACTATTTTTATAGGAGTGATTAACAGACAAGAACTGATGGTGACAATCAAAAAAGATGCCTTTCTATCCTTCTCTAAAGTAAATACCTTAGTACACTATATAAAAGATAAGCCAATTTTTCCTATATGCTCCACTCTAATAGCATACCATAGGTAGAAAATCATTGATTGCCCATAAGAATGCTACTCTCATTTGAAAATATACTTCTAATGAATATCATAAGTGTTGATCCCTATACTCCATAACACTTTTAACTCATTAATCAAAGGTCTAGGGAATACATTGATATGCATGCCTTGACTTTTCGGTCCTAGTTTGCTCATATTTATGAACATGTACGGTTGTTGAGGCACATCCAAAGAGGTAAATTATATATGGTTATAATCACTAGCCAACAAGAGTAAGGAGTTGATGAGTAGACAAATGGATTAAACCCATCCACACATAGTCCAAGTCGCACAATCCTTGGATCAAAGGCAAAGTCATGGTGGGTTTGATCGAAATGCTTCCACATCTCACTATCACATGGATGTTCTATAGTACCATCAATACATCTATTCACCATATGCCATGTCATATGCTCGATAGTTTTTAAGGATATGTAAAACCTCTGAAATCTTTCTGTGAAAGGAAGGCAGTGCAAGACTTTATAAGGTATACCTTCTCCATTGTGCCACCATTATTTCTTCTCTTTTTATATCGAGGATGTGAATAAATTGAGCACACCATCTTGTTCTTATCTTCTTTGTAGTATAACATGAATGCATATGTTAGGACAAACATCTTCACATATCCAAGTCCAAGCTTCGCAACCATCTTTTTTGTCTCCTAAAAGCTGCATGGTAACTTCTAATTCTCTGGCAACATGCCTTTTACTATACAAAGAGATGGTTATAACAACCATCACTTATGTACTTTTGCAACCACCCATAATAACTCATCAGCATCTCTGAATAAATTATAAATTTAGCAACTTTTGGATTAAGAGGTTCACAATCAAATCCCATCTCATCAACTCTATCCATAGGCTACTCATAATCATTACTTGCTACATCCATTACCATTATTCTATATGGATTCACATCATCTTCCACATATGTATACTGAATTCTGCTTGTTGAAGATTCTTCGGGCACCCATTGTTCTTCATAGGATTCACCATGCGAAAGCTATATAGCATATCCTTCAACAAATTCTTTCTATATAATGTACTCTTATGTCCAGCTAGACAACCAAGAGGGGGTGAATTGAGTTTTAAAATTTAAATAGATATATATGTACTAGCTATTAAATTTATCTAGTGAAGTGAGAAAAGTGAGAGATAAACTAAATGCAGAGGAATAGAGAGCAAGCACACACATACAAACAGAGAATTTATAATAGTTTGTGCACTCCAAGCACATACTTCCACTCCCCAAGTTTTACTTAAAATTTTACTATATTTCAATGAATACAACTAGTTTGTTTTAACTGAGATTACAAACAATCTAATTGGTTTTATCAGATCAACCAATCAAAATCTATAGAAGACTTAACACAAGACTCCCAATCTAATTCAAAGTTTTGGATCAAACCAATTTCCATGTTTTAGTTCCAAAGGAACTATTGCAAAGATTTTGAAAAAGAAACTTTTTACAACAAAGAAGAGCTCCTCAAATGAGCAGATTGTTGTCATTGTAGCTTGCTTTTAGAGAGATTGAATGCTTGCAATAAAATCTTTTGCTTTTCTCTTCAATGCTCTCACAAAAATCAAGAGAACATTAGTTGGAAGCAGGTGAACACTCTTGATTGCATTGAATGCTGAAAATTGAGTTTTGTCACATGAACAGTATCTTTCTTTCTGTCCTTTAGTTTCTCTTATATGTCCTTTTGATTTTCTTCAAGTTTGGTGAGTCTTGAAGCCAAAACTAGCCATTTATAACCATTGGAGTCAACTATAGCCATTGAAAAAATCTTGGATGAAACAAAATAGGTTGTAGAACTAGCCATTATGCCTGTCGGAAGCACTCGAGTCGGCTCAAAATGATCTCGAGTTGGCTCGATTCTGTCTTCGAGTTTGCTCATCCTTGGGTTTGAAAAATCAGGCTCTTTGTCTCTCTGAGAGAGTCGGCTCAGATTGACTTCGAATCAGCTCAACATCAGAAATCCAAAAATCATCTTTCTATCTGTCTGAGAGAGTCGGCTCAAATCTTCCTCGAGCCGACTCGACTTCATATCAAGCCCCTTGTCCTAGTGTCCAGAGTATACTAGAGTCAACTTGGTTCCATCAAGAGTCGACTCGACTTCTTCAAAATTACTTTTCTTAAGTAATTTGACTCCAATTTTAATCCTTCTTGGCTCAAATACTCCTTAATTATTTTGAAGCTTTTCCAAGGGTACTTTCTTTCTACAAAAATATTATTTAGAAAACTTGAAAGGTATTAGTTTAACGTTATGCTCTAATATTTTGTGATCATCAAAATTATTTCTTAGGTCAACAATCTCTCCCTTTTGATAACGACAAAACATTAAGCATAGAGATGTATATATGGTAAAAATTTGCTCAATTTAAAGTAATGTATTGCCAAAAAAAATGGTATTAAGGAGATAAAGATATTTTCAATATTTACATCACAAAATACACTATATACATGGTTTGGGTAGGTGCTAACATATTGATGAAATTTTTAGGAATTTACAAAAGTGCATACATAAAGGACTTTTAGCAAATTCTTTTGGCTTCATAGAACTTTCTTATTTAACTCCCCCTTAACAAATGCTCCCTCTTAATTGTTAAAGATTCTTAATTGTTGAAACAAATTGTTAAATGTTAGAAAAGATTTTTAATTGTTGAAGCAAATTGTCAGATGTTAGATTTCAAGTCAAATTGCTCCCCCATAATAAATACTCAATATTTTCTATTCTCCCTCTTTTTGTCAACATCAAACATAAGAGAATAAGGGTCAATAAGATAAAGCATAAATCATGTCAGAATAAAGAGTATTTTCATTAGATTGTAAAGTCTAGTACATTGATTGTATTGTTTACAAAAAGTTGCCGCATAAACAAGACAACATTAGAGATAATTACAACACAAAAGATAAGCAAGACTATGAACTACTAAGACAGGCATGAGGAGCACTAGATAACAACAAGTCCTAGACCTAGAAAAACTACTCCTCATCAGGTGGAAACTCAATGATAGGTGGATCAAAAGATAAGGATGGGATAGGTCTCTTGCTTCAGATCCTCGCAAAGGGTCCAAAGCTAAAAGAAGGGAAACCAATCTACGCCACACAAATGAGCTAAAAGGTGGCCTAGCAGAAGTAGAAGATTGAGGCTGGGGTCTGGGCTGGCTAGGAGGGGTCGGGATTAAGGTGGGAAGATGCAAGCAATCAACAATACGATCTGAGACTCTAGCTGGTGCATAACAGCAATCAGAATGCCAATGCTGTCTTGCTCTGAAATGGTTGCATCTTCAACTTTCTTGACAACTCTGGTGGCCTCCTGCATCTAACGAGCAATGTCACCTGAAAGATCAGAACTTTGACTTTGCACCCTCTCTAACACCTCAAATCTCCAAGCCAAACCCTTAATATTCTAACGAAACTCCTATATTCTAACGAAACTCCTCATACTATTTTTGAGAGGTCTGCTTGAGCTCGTCGTGCCTCTGAAACATTTGCTGTTTGAAGTATGAAAACATGGCACCAACTCTCTCCACAATCTGATCTACGACCCTTCAATACTGAAGGTTCGATGCATGTGAGGGGTGTGAGGAGAGACAGATGCTCCAGTAAAGTGCTCTACAACTGCTACTGATGTGGGGTCAGTGCTGGTGAAAATGGACCTACTGCTGATGATGGAGGAGAAGGAGGTAAGTTGGATGGTGAGCTAGAGGGTGTCCCCTCAATTTGATGCATACCCAGATCATCATCACCTTCGTGCATCCATTGGTCATCCACTTTTTAATATCCCATGTGGTGGAGTGACCACTTTGGATAAAAGTCAGTGTGTGCAAGTACCTTAAAGTCTTCTCCCTCCAAATTAGTTTCTGAATCAATAAAAATCAATGTGAAAACCATACCATGTGGGAGGCAGGCTTTTGTTTTGGATCTGCCCACAGCATCCTTAATTTGTTGCATCATCATGAATGGTAGGTTCATAGGGTTCCTTTGAATCAAATAGTACATAACTGCAAGCTTCCTTTTTTGCTATCCAATCAAAGCATCCTATTTTAGGAAAGAAGATCCTACTCTCTATGCCATGCAATATGTTGTGATATCACTTGCTCTGATACCACTTATTACGATATCACTTGCTCTAATACCATTTGTTGTTCAGAATCCGGTACCACCCATTGTAGCAGAAAGAAAAAGAATAAAATAGAATACATAATCAAGTATGTGGAATAGTCCAAGTACTACTTTCATGGGGCATACAAGCTTCACTATGAAAGAGAAAATAATACAAGAGGAGAACACCCACTCTCAACTCTCATATACACACCTCTCTCAACTAAAAGCTACCCTCACAAAGCTCTCTCAAAATTTCTCAAGGAGACCCTCTTACAGACCTGCCAATATCAAGATCCTCGATGTCTTTGGATGCTTCCTGTGGAGTAAACTGCTACATCGTACCTCTCCATAGCTATTCTACCTGATGCTCTGCTCTGTCTCTGATTCTCTATCGGTGCTTTACAATGTCTGCTCTACCCGCTACGTGCACTCGGTGCCCATCAAACTCCTCTTGGCTGCTTCCTGAGCCTCCCACGGTTGATGCCCCTCCTTGCTTGTTGGACTCCTCACAATTGCACATGCCTACTGCTCTCAGTATGTTCGCAGTTCTGTTCGCCCACAGGGCCTTTTAAAGTCCTAAAATCCAAAACAGATCAAAGAACTACTTTTGATCGAACTCTAACAGGCCTTTGGTCATTCGATCCATGCCGCAAGCACCGCTGCCCATCCGATCGTGCTTGATCAAGCATCCTGTAGCTCGATCGCACGTCCCAACCTCAGCAGTCGCTCGATCAAGCCTCCCAGCTTCCACAACTGCTCGATCAAGCCTGAGATCATTCCCAAGCCATCTGATCGTACACCGATCCATAAAACCCCCATGGATCGTGATGCCTCCGTGGACCACATCTAAAAATCATGTGGACCATGATTTTACAGTGCGGTGGACCGCACCAGTCATGCGCACGTGGGCCTGGGCCATGCACCGCATGTGCCCGTGCAGGGCCGCACACTCTCTACCGGCCCACACACCCCTGCATGCTAAGCCATGCTGACTACTGGGTCGCACACCTGCATGGGCCTAGGAGCTACAGGCTGCCTGGGCCGCACGCTTGCTGGCCACTCCCGCAAGGCTAGGCCCCTATTGGCTTCGGGCTTGCACGTTGGGGCCTCGCTGGTTCATGCACTATGTGCCCCACTGCTCCACGCCTTCAGACTCTTCGCGACACACTCTTCGAGCTGGACTTCTCTGCATCTAGATTTTTGCTTCTATTGATCAAATTTGAGATATTTTTTTCAATAATCTCCACCTCGACTCGATATTCAGTCTCCACCTGACTTTGAGAGCTTTTGGATCTCTTCACCCTATGTCTTGAGGCAAATACCTATTTCTTATGGATGGACAAACATGGAAGTCGAGTCAAACCGCTCGATCCCATTTTCGTCACGTGCTGTGCATCTCCTGACCTAAGACCTGCTCGAGGTAGCCACCTGGCGACATCACTCATCATCCTCTCAAGTCTCTCATTTCGTGCCCGATCCATCTCCACCTAGAACTCCATCTCGCACTAGGCTCCTACCGGCATCCTCCATGTAGATGGCTCCTTCTTGCACCTCAGAGCATCGATCAACCCTTCGCGGTTGATCTCCACCTTGATTGCACCTATCTTCTCCATCTTCGACTCTGACCACCACCACCACACACGTGCTCTGGTGCCATCCCAACCTGATACTAATTTTTGTGATATTATTTACTTTATACCACTTGTTGTGATATCACTTGCTCTGATACCACTTGTTGCCCAGAATTTGGTACCATCCATTCCAATAAGAAAAAAAAAAATAAAATAGAACACACAATCAAGTACATAGAATTACCCAAGTGCTACTTCCATGGGGCATGCAAGCTTCATTATGCAAGAAAAATAATACAAGAGGAGAACATCCACTCTCAACTCTCATATACATACCTCTCTCAACTAAAAGCTACCCTCACAAAAGCTCTCTCAAAATCTCCAAAGGAGATCCTCTCATAAGCCTGCCAGTACCAGGATCCTTGATGTCTTTGGATACACTCGATGGAGTGAACTGCTACATCATGCCTCTCCGTAGCTGCTCTGCCTGATGCTCTGCTCTGCCACCAATCCCCTATCCATGCTCTGCAGTGTCTGCTTTGCCCACTGCATGCACTCGGTGCCCACCGAACTCCTCTCGGCTACTGTCTGAGCATCCCATGGCTGATGCCCCACTCTGCTTGTCAGACTCCTCAGGGCTGCGTACACCCACTGCTCTTAGCATGTTTGCGGTTCTGTTCACCCATAGGGCATTTTAAAGCCTAAACCCAAATAGATCGAAGAACTACTCCTAATCGAACTCTAACAGGCCTCTAGCCATCCGATCCATGCCGCAAGCACCGTTTCCCATCTAATCATGCTTGATCAAGCATCCTGTAGCCTGATTGTATGTCCCAGCCTTAACAGTTGCTCGATCAAGCCTCCCAACTTCCACAGCCACTCGATCAAGCCCGAGATCAAGCCCAAGCTATTTGATCATGCATCGATCCACAGAACCCACATGGACTGCGATGCCATCATGGACCGCATCTGGAAACACATGGACCACAATTTTACACCATGGTGGACAGCACCAACAGTGTGCGCATGGGCCTGGGCTGCGCACCATGCGCGCCTGCACTAGGCCGCATGCCTGCTGCCAGCCCGCACACCCCTGCGCACTAGGCCTCACTACCTACTGGGCTGCGCTCCCATGCAGGCTTGGGCACCACTGGCTGCCTGGGTTGCGTGCCTGCAAGCCGCTCCTGCAGGCCTGGACCCCTACTGTCTTTGGGCCTGCATTTTGCAGGCCCCACTGTTCCACGCGCTGCATGCCCCACTGCTCCATGCCTCTGGACTCCTCGTGATGTGCTTTTCGAGCTGGGCTTCTCCGCATATTGGTTTTCGCTCTTATGGATCGAATTCAAGATATTTTTCCCAACATAATAGGTGCATTTTAGTGGAAAGTTGATTGACCTGACATGGGTCAAAGTTGCTCACATGCTCCCTTTCCAGAATGCAGCTCAGGCCATCAATTTTATTTCTAACTCAGGATAGTAATTTCCAACCCTAGGCATGGCCAAAAGGTGATCCAATTTCTTTCACTCAGAACAATCAAAACTCTTTTGACTGTCAATGAAATTGAGTCATCTCAAAGAATTTTCAAACTAGGTTAGGATAAGTGGGTACCTCCAATGAATACAACTTTTTCCATCCTTGCTACTGGATCCAATTCCCAATCTGAAAGTGTTCTTCCTCTAAAAACCTAAAATCTACTTTCCTTCTAGTTGTGACCACATGAGACACCATAGAAGCTTGAGCTGGAGGAGAAATGGTCACAGATGAGGTAGGTCAAAGTTCTGCTGGGTCTTCACATCTCTTTGCCCTTCTTTGGATGATTCCGATGCCTTACTTCTCTTTTGATGGTGGATCTCATCTTGGGTGGAATCTCCTATGAAATCAAGAGGAAATGGTGATGAAAGAGGTTTGGATATGGTTAAGAGATGAGTTGAAGAGGTTTAGGGCAAGCAGGCTCGAGAAAAATGAAAAGTGTAAAGTGAACAGGATCTTCAGAAGTCTGTTGTAAAATAGGATCTCGATGATAGAGTCAGCTCGAGAGGTTCTACCAGAGTCAACTTGAGGATCGAGTCCGCTTGCAATCTCTATCGAGTCGACTTGAGCCCTATCTCAAATTCATTATTCAAATTGATTCAAATCCAAATTTTGATTCTAAAGTGCTGAGGCAAATCGAAACAATAAGGGCAACAAAGGTTCTTAAGGAATAGATAGAATAATCAAGAAGGTTAGAGGTTTAGAGGCAAGATCTTTATCTAGAATGGATCATATATACCAAATTCTCCTCGAATCATTCCAAATCTATCCTCACTAAGGGGTTTGGTAAAGATATTAGTTAATTGATTATCAGTACAAATAAATTCAAGCACAATATCATTATTTTGAACATGATCTCTAATAAAATAATTTTTATGTCAATATATTTTATTCTAGAGTGCTGAATTAGATTTTTAGTGAGATTTATAGTACTTGTGTTATCACATCTTATAAAACTTTTGCTTTGCTTTATGTCAAAGACCCCAAGTTGTTGTCTAATCTATAGTATTTGAGTACAACAACTTCCAACAGCAACATACTCGACCTTGACCATGGATAGTGCTATGGAGTTTTATTTCTTGCTATACCATGAGATTAAATTTAACTCAAAAAATTGATATGTTCCACTAGTACTTTTCCATCAATTTTGCATCCTCTATAATCAGCATCTGTTTAATTTATTAAGTCAATAGAGTATTATTTGAGTACCATAATCCTAGGTTTTATGTGTTAACTAAATATCTAAGTATTCTTTCAACAGCAATCAAGTGAAACTCTTTAGGATTAGATTGAAATCTAGCACACATACAAACACTAAATAATACATCAAGCCTACTTGCAGTTAGATAGAGTAAAGAGCCAATTATATCTCTATAAAGCTTTTGATCTATACTTTTACTATTTTTATCTTTATCAAGTCTGTATGTAGGGCTCATGGGTGTGCTGATTTTCATTGTGTTCTCCATTCCAAACTTTTTTAGTATCTCTCAGATATATTTGGTTTGATTGATGAAGATCTCTTTCTTTGTTTGTTTAATTTGAAGCCCAAAGAAGAATGTCAACTCTCCCATCATACTCATTTCAAATTCACCTTGTATTAGCTTAGTGAATTCTTGACATAAATCCTCATTAGTAGCTCCAAAAAAATATCATCTACATAAATCTAAACTATTAGTAAATCATTTCCTTCCTTTTCAAAATAATGTTATGTTTATACTACCTCTAGTGAAATTATTTTCAATAAAAATTTACTTAATCTTTCATATCATATCCTAGATGCTTGTTTTAGTCCATATAATGCTTTATTAAGTTTAAATATAGAATTTAAAAAATATGATTTTCAAAACTAGATGGCTGTTCTACAAAAACTTCTTCAGCAATACAATCATTCAAGAAAGTACTTTTACATGCATTTGAAATAATTTGAAATTCATGTAGCAAGTAAATGCAAGTAATAATCTAATTGCTTCTAATCTTGCTATAGGAGCATATATTTCATCAAGATCTTTTTCTTTCTCTTGGTTATATCTCTTAGCCATAAGTCTTGCTTTATTTCTTACAACATTACCTTCTTCATCTAATTTATTCTGAAATACCATTTAGTGCCAAAAATTGGATGGTTAATTGGTCTACTTACTAAGATCCAAATATTATTTTCTCAAATTGATTTAGTTTTTTTTACATAGCAAGCATCCAATTTGGATCATTTTCAGCTTCTTCTATGCATTTAGGTTCAATTTAAGAGACAAAGACAAGATAGTTATGAATTTCTCTAGAAGAAGATCTAGTTCTTATCCCTTGTGAAGGATCATAAATTATAAGATTTTTAAGATGATTGTATATATACCTCCATTCTTTGGATAGATCACCATGTTCTTTATTCATACCTTCATCATGACTTTCTTCATGATCCTCATCTTCTAATTTTCTTTTTCATTTTGATTGGGCTTCTCCTTCAAGCTAAGTTCCTTTATGCATTTTTCCAATCCTCCTGCATTTTCATTAACAACATCATCCTTTCTTGAGGATAAATCATTAGTTTTATCAAAGATTACATATATAGATTCTTTAACAACCAAGGTACATGTGCTAAGCGAATGTCTTTACCTGAGCTTCTACTCCAACTCACAATTGCTAACAAAAGTCCTTTTTTCCTCTAATCCCCTCAAATGCCCTTTTTCATGCTTGTTGACTCCCATCTTTCAATAGGGTCCATGCCACTTTCGTGATTGCTTGCTCTGATCTCAAGATGGATGGACAGCGGCTATCTCTTTCTTCTATAGTGGGCCTCCTTCTTGATCCTCACATTTCATCCGAGTAGATCATTTGATCACCACAGAATGGGACTAGACTAGGATGAGAAATGAAATGGAATGTACCAGATTTTAGCACGTACAACCTTCGAAGCAGAGACCAAAGCACAATAATGAAAATGGGTAGTCAGTATTGGTATATAAGATCTATTCCCATATTTCGATCTTTTTCATACGCCCCACCCTCTCTTTACTTCCTTGAATTCTGTACTTCTTGAAGCAATGCAAAGACATGGAAAAGAGAAGTATGGGCCGGTGGTGGGGAAAGGCAAGGAAAAGCTATAGGTAAGGTAGGAAGGAGCTTATGGCCTATGATTCATTATGTTAAATGCACGATTTATATTGCGCTTCATCATTACGATAAGGGGAACTATAATCTTCAAAAATCAAGTCACAAGATCGGTTCACTGAACTAAACACAAAGTCAATCAAAAGATTGAGTTCTTCATTCAGAACCAAAAATCGAAGAGCAGTAGCATGCAGATCAAAACCTGTCCTTCAAGCTAGGTCAGCTATAATTGGTTAGTTGGATGCTGTAACTGAGTATTCTCGTCTATCAAAAGACCCTTATTTAGGATAATACGAAACTTTTTACCAAAGCTCGCATGTTGATAGAGGGAAGCTTCCACTTCGAGTGCACCCACCATACTCTACGCCTAAATTGAGCCTTGGGTGGAAAGGCCCTAGAACCTATACTACCGCTTCATCCTCGAGGTGATCCTCACTCCATGCATTTTAACCAGCTCACTAACATCGACATTTTAGACCAAAAATTTGGTTTGACATCTCCCTAGTTTGCTCAGCTGAACAAACGGGTCTAAATGGGTGATAAGCCCAAGAGGGACAGCTAGCTAAGCTCTGACGGACACTACAGGGGTAGGGTGCGGATCTCCACCATCCCCACTCATTTTGCTCAGGCCTTTACATGATTGGGCGATGGGGGTGTTGTTGAAAACTCTATAGGCCTTACTAGATGTAGAATATCCAAAAAAGATACCTTCATCTGACTTGATATCAAATTTTTCTAGATTATCTTTTCATTATTTAATATGAAACATCTACATCCAAAAATATAAAATAACTACTATTAGGTTTCTTACCTTTCAAAGTTTATAGGGTGTTTTCTTCAAAATTGGATGAATTAAAATATGATTTAAATATAACATGCGGTATTAATGGTTTCAGTCCAAAAATATTTTGGGAGACTTCCTTCACACAATATGGTATGGGCCATTTCTTCTAAAGTCCTACTCTTTCTTTCAACAATACCATTTTGTTAGGGTGTTCGTGGTATAGAAAACTTATATCCAATATCATTTTCATTACAAATTTTTAAAATTTTGATTTTTAAATTCAGTATAATGATCATTGCGAATACTAACAATGGTTGTGTTCTTTTCATTTAAAGCTTTACGATAGAACTTTGAAAAAGTATAAAAAGCTTCATCTTTGTGAGCCAAAACAAAATTCAAGTAAAACGAGAGAAATCATCTATGATCACATGTCCATATTTTTTTTCTCCCAGGATTGTGGTCCTTGTGGGTCCAAATAAGTCTATATGGATCAATTCAAGTGGCCTAGTAGTTGAAACTGTATTTTTAGATTTAAAACTTCTCTTAGTTTGTTTCTAAATTGGCATGCATCACAAAAATCCTTTTCAAAATTCAATTTAGGTAGACCTTTAACTAAGTCTTTAGCAATCAATTTGAAAATTGTATTCATACTTATATGTTCTAATCTGCGATGTCATAGCTAATTAGTTTTTTTGATTTTGGCATCCATTGCAATAAGACATTGACTACTTTTCATGGATATCTCTTCAAGATCAACCATATAAATATTACCATGTCTATATCTAATAAACTTTGTACGTTCATCAAAGGGACTAGTAACTATGCACAAGGATGATTCAAAGATGACTTTAAAATCTTTATCACATAGCTGGTTGATGCTAAGCAAATTATACTTTAAACTATCTACAAGCAAGACATTATCAATGAAAGTAGAAGGAGTAATTTTAATTTATCAATGCCAATCAATTTTTTTTTGTGCCATTGTCCCCAAAGGTAACTACTCCTCTTCTTTTTTCTCAAGGATAAAGAATTGTTTCTCATCATCCGTCATATATCTTGAACAGCCACTATCTAAGTACCATATTTTTTTCGATCTATTGGTTGTAAGACACCCTTACAAGATGATCAAGTAATCTTCTTAGGTACTCAAATTTTTTTGGATCCTTTGGGGTTGATTATGATTTCTTTTGAAATCCAAATTTTTTTGACTATATTTCCATTAGATTTTCTTAAATTGTATATATGTGCCTTGTGTCCTACTCTACCACAATTGCAATAAGTGATATAAGAATTTGTGTATGAGGATGGTAACTTAGTAAAGAAATTTTTCAACAGATTTTGTTTGTTATTTAGTTTATAACCAATACCAAGCTTGTCATAAATAGGTTTTGATTATTAAGAATAATTTATAATTTTTTGAGCTACATGTGAATTTTCTAACAAATATTTCAATTTTTTAATTTCTTTCTTTAAGGATTCATTCTCTTATAATGGCTATTTATTATTTTATAAAATTTCATCTTTTTCTTTACTTAGAGATTTATTTTTCAATTTCATATTTTTATTTTTCAGACTTACTTTTGTGAACTCATTCATTAAGTCATGAAAGGCATCTTGGAATTCATTAAATGTAAAATATAGGATAAGTTCAGAAGTTACCTCATCATCTTGTGCCATAAGATACAAGTTCACAATATTTTGATCCTTATCTTTGAAGCTGAATTCATCACTGTCACTCCATGTAGCAACTATGGCTTTCTTCTTGATTTTTTTGAAGGATTTCTTCAAAGTTGGACAGTCAGCTTTGAAGTGTCCCGGCTTCTTGGGCTAATCTTTTTCTTTCTTTCTTCTTACTTATCTCTCCCTTGGCCAGATTTTTTCTCTTGAATCCTTACCTTCTTCTACCCATAAATTTTTAAATTTTCTGATTATCAGTGCCATGTCTTCATCCCCTTCTTCTTCTTTGGATAGAGGTTCATCAATCTCCTCGTTTGCTATAGATTTGAGGACTATTGTCTTCTCCTTTCATCCTTCCTCATCATTGTGTTGCTTTATGGTAAGTTCATGAGTCATCAAGGACCTAATCAGCTCTTCTAATGGTAGCTTGTTCAAGTCTTTTGCCTCTTAAATGGCGATTATCTTTGCTTTCTAAGACTTTGACAATGATCTAAAAATTTATCTTACCAATTCACTATTAAATAAGCCTTATCAAGGCTTTTGAGTCTATTAATAATATTAGTGAAGCATGTGAACATACCAGTGATGGATTCATTAGGTTCTATTTTGAATAGTTTACATTGGTGCACAAGCATGTTGATTTTTAATTCTTTGACTTGATTTATGCCTTCATGTGTCACTTCAAGTCTATGCCAAATTTTCTTTATTAAATTACATATAAAATTTGATTAAACTCATTTGCATCTAAAGTACAATACAAGATATTCATAGCCTTAGCATTTAATTGGACTAGCCTTTTGTCCATTTCATCCCAATCCTTTTCGGTTTGGATGAACAATGCCATCGACTATAATAGTGGGTGTGCATGGCCCATTGATTATGACACTCCACAGATCATAATCAAGAGCTTGGATGATAATGCACATACGAGTCTTCCAATAAGTATAATTTGTACCATTGAAAGTAGTGGCCTATTCGTGTATCACCCTTCGACATGTGAACATCCCAATTGAGTTACTATGAACTTTTTCTCTTGATCATTAAATCAATTTCTAGCTAAGAATCAAGCTCTAATACTACTTGTTGCCTAGCTAGGCAACCCAAGAGATAAGATGAATTGGATTTTAAATTTAAATAGATATTTGTGCACTAGCTATTAAATTTATCTAGTGAAGTGAAAAAACTGAGAGATAATCTAAATATAGAGGAATAGAGTAAGCACACATGCACAAACAGAGAATTTATAATGGTTCAGTGTACTCCAAGCACCTACTTTCACTTCTCAAGTTTCACTTGAGAATTCTACTATATTCCAATGAATACAACTGGTTTGTTTTAATCAAAATCAGAGGCAACCCAATTAGTTTTACTAGGTCAATCAATCAAAATCTACAAAAGTCTTAACCCAAGGCTCCCAATCCAATTTAAAGGTTTGGATCAAACCAATTTCTAAGTTTCAATCCCAACTGAAACTATTATAAAGATTTTAAAAAAAAACTTTATAACAAAGAAGAACTCCTCAAATGAGCAGATTGTTGTTGTTGTAGCTTGCTTTTAGTGAGCTTGAATGCTTGCAATAAAGGCTTCTACTTTTCTCTTCAATACTCTCACAAAAATCAAGAGAATATTAGTTGAAAGTAGGTGAACACTCTTGATTGTGAATATTAAAAATTGAGCTTTTTCACATGAACAGTGTCTTTCTTTTGTCTTATAGTTTTTCTTATTTGTTCTTTTGATTTTCTTCAAGTTTGGTAAGTTTTGAAGTCAAAACTAGCTATTTATGACCATTGGAGTTGAACTATAGTCATTGAAAAAATTCTAGATGAAATAGGACAAGCTGTAGAACTAACCGTTATGCTTGTCAGAAGCACTCAAGTTGGCTCGAAATGGTCTCGAGTCAGCTTGATTCTATCTTTGAGACTACTCGACAAGCTTTCAAGTTTGCTCATCTTCGGATCTAAAATTCAGGTTTTCTATCCCTCTAAGAGAGTTGGCTCAAATTGACTTCGAGTTTGCTCAACCTCAGAAATTCGAAAATCATCTTTATATCTATCTGAGAGAGTCGGCTTAGATTTTTCTCGAGCTAGCTCAACTTTATATCAAGCTCTTTGTGCCAATATCTAGAGCATGTCGGAGTTGACTCGATTCCATCAGGAGTCGACTCGAGTTCTTCAAAAAAATTTTTTAAGTAATTTGATTCCAATTTTAATCCTTCCTGGCTTAAATGCTTCTCAATTATTTCAAACCTTTCTAAAGGTACTTTCTTCTACAAAATATTTTTAAAAATTTAAAGATATTAGCTTAACTTTATGCTCTAATATTTTATGATTATCAAAATCATTCTTGAGGTCAACAACTCTCACTTCATCATGAATACCCCACTTTTGATTGTGACACTTAGAGCATGACACCTTATTTGTTCTCACTCACATATGCAGATTGAGAAAAGCAAATTAAAAATTCTTCAACCCTCAAATAAATTCAGCATTCATATACTCATTATTAACCGATTATACATCCAAGTATGGTCCTTGGACATATTTTGTTTTGCACTAATAAAAAATAGGATAAATATTATATACTAATGTAAGAAATAGGCTAAATAACATGTTTTAAAGCATCAAAATTCACTGAGGTGGTAACAGATTTATATCAGTCAACCATCGAATCATGACATATATTGTAAACTTTGTTGTATGTTATTCAATTTTTTTTTGGCTGATTATAAAACATTTATGTTCAATTTGAGGTTCTTCCTCCCTCTAGTTAACCTGATCATGTTTTGTAGTGTCCTTTTCTATTTTATCATAAAAAAAGAATATAAAGTCAGCATCATAAGAATACATATCTATGGGCTTATGCAATTTGTCATTCCTGTATGACACTCTTTTATGCATATTGGAGACAAATAAAGTTCTCAATTAAAAAAATTATTTTATGACCTTAAATTAATAAAATAGCTAAGATATGAAAGTTGTTAAACCAACCATTAGGCCCTTGCTGGTTATTGACCCATTAATAGCTTGCAACATTTTCCTAAAGAACATTTATTTTATATGATTTATTTCTATATTAGCAAGTTCGTGCTTTTATGCGTCAGAACTGTAAATGCAATCGGCTCAAAACTAGAGGAAATTTATTTTCTACTTTGAAAACTTGTGTTGGCAAAGACTAAATCATTATATTAAAATTCTTGGCCATTACAAACAATGCATACGTCTCATTTACTAGTTTCTCCTATATTATCGATATATTCTTTGAACTAGAAATTAAAGTCATCACTTGGATTGAACACTCGTGCCTATCACAGGCATTTGGATGATATCCAAAAAATAATGTCTATTGAAACATTAGAAATTGGACTAGCTAATTTTAATGTGGCAGCTGGTTCCATAATGAATTTTAATCTTCTGAAGGCTAAAGCAAAACCCTAACCCTCAGAAGACCATGATCCCTTCCCTTCCTTTCTTCAGACCATATTTTCTAGAAAAATCAAAAAAATATTTCTAATCATCAGAAGCTTACAATTCAAAACCCTAACCCTCAAAAGACCATCAGATTTGGATTAAAATCTTAACCCTAGCAAGCATAGAGAGGGTCAAAATTTGAGCTTTGGTTCAAAAATCAAAGTTTGAAATGGTGCTGTCAGAGATGGGGAAAGGAGGGAAGGAAATCCTAAAGATTCAACAACATTTCCAAACTTTTAATAGGGTTTGAGGACTTTTACGTTAGGGTTTGAGAAAAAAAAGCACAAAAACAAGGGAATTCAAACTCTAATACCAAGGATTTCCATTGACGAAACCCCTAAACATGAGAGCTTTGAAAGAATCAAAATCCTATTCAAAGGAAAAATGCAAAGAGAAATTTTTGGGAAAAGGTCTTATCTTTTAATTTTTATCTTTTCCTTGTTTTCCTCTAATTTTTTTGAACTTTTTCTTTGGTTTTTTTGGCATTTTCTGCTGATTTTTCCTTTATTTCTCCATCCTTAAGAGCCTTGATCGGATGAGGTTGGAGCAGTCAAACAGGAAAACGTGGTGGTTGAACAGGAAAGCTCAGTTGACGGGATAAGGGTTTGACTTGGATTTATATGTAAGGGGCTAAATGGTATAAATACCTTATCAATCATGACACAAAGAAGGCTTGGTTAGGCCTTGATGGTTAGGGTAGTGGATAGGCTATCTAATGATTTGGAGTTCAAATCCTTCCATCCATCTTTCATAAATTTATTTTATAATTAAAAATATATCTCAAATTTTATTTTCAAACTTATGATGCCAATTTTTGATGGAATATCTATCAAAAAATTTAGTTCTATTTGTTAAAATATTTCTAACCATCTTTCTATCAAAAACAACTATTTCAATATTTTAAAAATTATTAGAATTATACTTCTAATGGAAGTTTGTATGAGAAACATTACTAACAAATAATTTGTCACCAAATTGGTCATAAATATTTTTTTTG
>KE505095.1:84961-113175 GCA_000441515.1 Elaeis oleifera
TTTCTAATGGAGTTATTTTTGATAATAATTCATTAGAAATTTGTTAGAGATTTTGAGACATGTCAATTATATTTTGCTGCTCTTTTTTTGATAAAAATCTATTAGTCATCCATTAGAAATTTCTAATAGATCATGTCCATCAAAAATTCCATCAATGAAGTCCTTATTCTAGTAGCGTATGCTAGTAATAGATACCTACACATTCCCTTTTCTTAATTAAAAAAAATCCTCACACATGCTCTTATGACAACCAGCATTTGATTTCAAAGAAATAGTACATGACACTATGTTTACTAAGGGAGGACAACCAAATACATGATACCTATGCCATATTCCTTGCATTAAAAAACAAGAAAAAGCTTGACTACTTTCCCATCTACTCAATTTCCTCATATGAGATGTGAAATAAGAAACTCTGATAAGTAAAATCTATTTTATTTGAATATAAGATATCCATAAACCTAATAAATTTATTTATTAGTATCTGAGTTAATCTAATATTATCCTAACATAAGGTTGCTCTGACATAATAAGTTGCTATGCTGAAAGATTGTCCTAGGATGATAAATGATGACAACCTCTAAGAAAAGGATTTGATTATGAGATAATTGCATCATGTTTTCATCGATACATGTGGTGATCTTCATGAACCATAATAATACTTTATGTAGCATTATATCATGAATACACATCAATATGGTTGCAATCTTGCAATCTATAGTGGGGAACCAAAAGCTCAATCTAATTTAGAATTGATTGACCCATTGGTATCTAAAAAAATATTTTAAGAAATGTGATTACTTAATTAGGACCGTTGTATATGCACGGGGAGCCTCCCACCAATCTTACACTTATCTAACTAATTTGGTTGATTAAGTTCTATTTTGGGATGCTTAGTATTGAGTTCACTACATTTGTTTTGCACCATGAGTCCAGTCTTGGTGATCCAAGCTAGGATCTCACAAATAGATCCATTAATTATAGATTTACATCGAATGTAAATAAATAATTAAAAATAAAGAGACCTAAATTAAATCTTCTCAGAGATATTAAGTCGAGCGATCTTCTATTGTTGTAATGCTACGAGTGCTTTATTGATGTTGATTTTTTCGGTTGGATACAATGATTCCGTTATATCGAAAAAGTGCAACCACTCTATTAACATAAAATGTTGCAGAGTAAAGATGAGATTAGGCCCAATAGCTATTTAGTGAGGGACCCAATGATGGTTTCACTTATACAAGAATAGCGGGTCTGACTTCACTAAGGAATGAGACTAATAACTGTCAGGTGAAGTCTATAGAATTTAGAGACCAAAGATCACTATAAGATGCTTGAAAAGTATTAGACAAGAGTTATCCACGTATTGCTTGACACATCTCAATAACTGCTAGATGAGATGGTATGCCAATTAGTGAGACCGCAGTACCTACTTGAAAATCTAATCGTGAATGGGTTTTCATTTCTCCACTTGAGGAGTGTGGGAGATTCAAAAAATAGTGGAAGTCTAGTTTATTTTAAATAAAATCTTAAAACAAACTGAAATAAGTCAATTACAAAAATCTAACTAGAATCTTCTTCTCTTTACTAGGAAATGTCTGCCTCCAACTCTTTGCCTGAATACTCAAAACCAACCGTCTTATTGGTTCAAATTACAAGGATTAGGAACTTGAAAATTGTTTTAAATTTTAAGAAGCTTAGCTATGTAATGGATGAGGATATCCCTGTGCTACCAATCCGTTCGACTGCTGACCAAAGGGCAATACATGAGAAATGGTCGGACAATGACAATAAGGCCCGTTGTTATGTATTAGCATCTATGTCGAATGAACTTCAATGCCAACACGAGGACATAAAAACTATCAAGAATATGCTTGATCATGTCAAGGATTTGAATGGTGAATAGAGCAGGTCTGCACACTATGAAGTGTCCAAGAAACTCTTCAAAGTAAAGATGCACGAGGGACAGTCTGTCCATGATCATTGTTTGACAATAATCAAAGATTTTGAAAAGCTTGAGAAGCTTAGGTTAGTCATGGATAAAGAATTGTAAGTTGATCTGATCCTTCAATCCCTTTCTGACTCATATGGACAGTTTATAATAAACTACCATATGAACAAAATCGACTGCACCAAGACTGAGCTATTGAACATGCTAGTTACCACTGAACAGATCTTGAAGAGTTCAAGAGGTACTATTCTTGCTGTAGAGCGAACTTCATCTTTCAAGAGAAAGTCTACCTGAAAGAAGAAGAAGCCCATCAAAAAGTAGATGAACAAGAATAGGCTAAAGAAAGAAGCTCCTAAGAAGAAGGCCGTAGATAAAAAAAGTGTTTCCAATGTAATGCTGATGGCCATTGGAAGAGAAATTGTCCTATCTACCTGGAGAGCCTGAAGAAAAAAAAGACAATGCACCTTCAGAAGGTATGTTGGACCTACTAGTAATTGAAATTAATCTTACGATTTTTTCTACTTTTAGTTAGATCATAGACTCTAGTTCTGGTGCTCATTTATGTACTTCTATGCAGAATCTTAAGGAAAGTAGAATGCTGAGAAAAGATGAAATAACTCTGAGAGCCGAAAATGGAGCAAGAGTTACTACTGTGGTCGTGGGCACCTATCATCTGCAACTACCGTCTGGGCATAGTTCATTACTTAGGGATTGTTATTTGTCCCTACTGCAAGTAGAAATTTTATTTTGTTTCAAGTCTATCACAGGATAATTATTTATTTATTTCAATAAAGATTATTGTACTATTATTTAAAATAAAATGATTGGACATGGTCTTTTAATGGACAGTCTCTATCACTTGCATATAGATGTATCTGTGAATGTGTCTGAGTAGGTAATGAATGCCATAGGATCTAAAAGACCTAGAGATAATATAAATCTTAAGTATATGTGGCATCTTAGGCTAGATCATATAGGAGAAGGAAAGATTAATAAACTGAAGAAGATGGGCTCTTGGGCTCATTGACTATTAAGTCATATCCAACCTATGAATCTTATATTCAAAAAAAATGACCAAGCTATTTTATGGGACAAGGAGAAAGGATCACTAAGATACTTGCCCTGATACATACTAATGTATATGGTCCATTTGATGTGCCGACTTGAGGAGATTATATTTACTTCATTATCTTTATCGATAATTATTTATGGTATGGATATGTGTATCTTATGAGATACAAATCTGAAGTTTTTGAAAAGTTCAAAAAATTCAGATATGAAGTAGAGAAGCAACCAAAAAATTTTAAAGGTACTTCGATCAGATTGATGAGGTGAGTACCCAAATAAAAATTTTTAGATTATCTCAAGAAAAATAGCATAATCTCATAATGGACTCCGTCTAGAACACTTCAACTCAGTGAGATTTCAAAATGAAAAATTGGATCCTATTGGATATTGTTCGATCCATGATGAGCTTCACGTATCTTTCTTTATTTCTTTAGAGATACGCTTTGCTTACTACTAACTATCTAGTAAATAGGATTTTCTCTAAGTCCGTTGCTACCATACCATATAAAATATGGCATGGTAAAAAATCAACTCTTGATCATCTCAAAATTTAGAGATGTTTGGCCCATGTCAAACAACTACAGACAGACAAATTAGAGGCAAAGTCCTTAAGGGCTCATTTCATAGGGTATCCAAAAGAATCTCTAGGATACTATTTTACCTCCCAGCAGATCACAATATGATTGTAAGTTGAAATACTATCTTTCTGAAAAATAGTTTATCCAAGATAAAAGTAGTGAGAGGTAAATTGGACTCAAAGAGAGAGTCTCTAAAGAGCAATAAGTCATAGAACCTATTGAACCTATTCTAGCTAAGCCAGTACACATAGCACCTCCACCTCAAGGTCAAGTATGATTTTCTATCCTCTTAAAAGATACTTAGATATTATTTCAGAGAAAGTAAAAAAAATAGTTCCTTATCAAAAATGAAAATCATGGAGATGAACCCAGAACCTATAATGAGGCGATGCTAGACATCAATTTCGAGAAACGGTTGAAAGTCATGAAGTTAGAAATTGACTCAATGCACTCCAACCAAGTTGGACCCTAATAGATCTACCAGAAGGTATAGTATCTATTAAATGCAAATGGATCTATAAGAGAAAGATAGGTTCGAATGGAAAGGTAAAACTTTAAAGTAAGACTTGTGGCCAAAGGTTATAGTCAATGCAAAAGCATTGACTATCAAGAAACTTTTTCGCTAGTAGCTATGCTAAAATCCATTCAAACATTACTTACAATTGCAATATCTCATGATTATGAGATATGACAGATGGACATGAAAACTACTTTTCTGAATGAATATTTTAAGAAAGATATCTCTATGGAGCAATCTCTGAGTTTCACTTTCAGTGATGGAGATTACAAGGTCTGCAAGTTGCAAAGATCTATATATAGACTCAAGCAAGTATCTCGGAGTTGGAGCATCTATTTTAATGATACAATCAAATCATTTGATTTCATCAAGAACGAGAAAGAATCGTGTGTTTTCAAAAAGATCGGTGGGAGTGCTGTCACGTTTCTTATATTATACGTAGATGACATCCTTCTAATTGAAAATGATATTCCCATGATGACTTCAATTAAGGTTAGGTTGTCGAAAGAATTCTCCATAAAAAATCTTGGAGAAGCATCCTATATTTTGGAGATAAAGGTCTATAGAGATAGATCTAAAAGGATACTAGATCTGTCATAGAAGTTGTACATAAAAAAGATGCTGAAAATGTTTAGCATGAAAAACTCCAAGAGAAAACTACTATCCTTCAGATATGGAGTTCATCTCTCCAAGAAGATGTGCCCTAACATATCTGAAGAGATACAATACATGAGCATGATCCTTTATGCTTTGGCTACAGGGAACCTCATGTATGCCGTGCTATGTACACGACTTGATATAGCTCATGCTATGAGTATCACAAGCAGATATCAGTTGAATCCATGTGAGGAATATTAGATTATTATGAAGAATATCCTTAAGTACTTGAGAAGGACTGAGGATATATTTTTGATCTTTAGAGGAGAAAAATTAAAGGTACAGATATACACAGACTCAGACTTTATATTTGATATTGATGATAGAAAGTCTACACCAAGATATGTGTTCCTTTGCAATAGCGGTGCAGTAAATTGAAAGAGTTTCAAACAACCGATCATTACAGATTCCATCATGAAGATTGAGTACATCGTCGCTTTTGAGACTGCTAAGGAAGCCTTCTAATATAAGAAGTTTACTGTGGAACTGGATATGATGTCATTAGATGTTATACCACTCTACTGCGACAACAACGGTGCCATAGCTCTATCTAAAAATTTAGATCTCATCAAAGATCCAAGCATATAGAGCGATAATTCTATCTGATTTGCGAATACCTCGAGAAGAAGTATATCGAGATGCAGAGAGTAGACTCCACAGACAATATGGCAAACTGGCTGACTAAGTCGCTAAGCTAGCAAAAGACTAAAGCCCACTTTGAGAAGATGGGACTTAGGTTCATGGCTAATTAACTTTAGCACACGTGCGAGATTGTTAAATGTATGCCCTAAAATCTAATTAGGCTGATATTTGTAAATATTTAGGAATATAATTTATAATTATATTTTAAATTAATAAATTAAATTATTTTTCATTCATATTATATTTTTATATATATAAATCTTTCAAAAAATTAACAAGATGATGACATATATTCTCAAATATTGAGAATTCGAGGTATGTGCTATTAATAATTAATTCTTAAATATTTTTGATCAAAAAATCATCATGGAGATGGTGATTGATCCGATCGTTGCATAAATCGCTTTTCTTAAGACAGATGAGTCTCAAGTCTATAAAGTGGAGACACTGGAGCGAGAGTGTAGGTGTTTGTTAAAGAACAAAAATATCGAGCATCACTTGGATGGCTATCTACTCATTAATGACTTACTCGATGCTATAGTAGTATAATCAGCCCTTAGACCTAAAGTACCTCGGCTATTTATAGTGAAGCTACTATAATTTGATTGCAAATACACTCGATCCTTATCTATATGGGTCTCTACGCTGCATGTTGGCTATAGTAGATTCATTGTAGGAATAGGGAGTGCATCAAGATAAAATCTATCATTCTTGGTAGATAAAGAAGATGGTCCTATATAATTTATAAAACTGAGTTCAAAAAATCTTGGCTAGGATAGAGTGAACAGTGAAAAAAATTTCGATGTATTTCACATCAGAAACTTATTAGGAAAATACCCCGAATTCAACCCACAGGAGCGAAAACTCAGATGCGGAGAAGTCCAACTCGAAGAGTATGTCACGAGAAGCCCAGAAATATGGAGCGATGGGACCTGCAGCGTGCGGACCAGCAGGGCCTGTAGTGCACAGGCCAGAAGGGAGGAAAGGCGGCCTAACAGCTAGGCCCAGCCTAGGCTAGCACACGGGCCAGCCCAGGCTAGCACAGGTGTGCACAAGCCAGCCATGGGCACATGGCCCAGGCGAGCATGCGGCCAAGCACATGGGTGCATGCGGGCCGGTGCGGGTGAGGCCCAGCAGGGGCGAGCACGAGCGTGGCCCACAAAGGATTTTTCACATGTTCCATGCGTGATGCATGGACCAGCAGTCCATGGAAGGCCACGTGGACCAGGAAGGCATTTCTCTCGGGTTTTGTGCAGTCCACGGTGGACCGACACCATTTTCTAGGGGATTTCTCATGATCTACTATGGTCCACGGCCCTGATTTGCATGCGAATCCGTGATCAGGTGGCTGCAGGGGCTCACGATCATGATCGAATGGCTCAGGGAGTTTCTGTAGTCCTAATTGAAGTGTAATTCCGATCTGGGCTCAGATTTAGGATTTTAAGAGGCCCTGTGGCAATAGAATCGTATGTGTGCTTGGCAGCAAGCGAGAGGAAGTTCAGTGAGCATCGAGATCGAGCCATCGATAGAGAAGATGCAGGTAGAGCACCGACAAGAGATCAGGGGTAGAGTAGAGCATCAGGTAAAGCGTGATAGAGGTATGATGTAGCAGTTTGCTCCACAAGAAGCATCCAGGAACATCGAGGATCCTGATACTGACAGGCCTGTTAGTGGATCTTCTTGGAAGATTTTGAGAGAACTTTTGTGAGGGTAGCTTTTAGTTGAGAGAAAGATTAGTGTACGAGAGTTGAGAGTGTAAGGATCTCCAATTGTACTTATTTTCTGTTTTATAATGAAGCTTGCACACTCTATGAAAGTAGCACTTGAGCTATTCCACATACTTGATTGTGTGTTTCTGTTTTATTTCTTCTTTCTTCCTACTGCAATAGGTGGTATCGGATCCATAATAAGTGGTATCAGAGCAAGTGATATCACAACAATTGATATCAGAACAGGGTTCATACCAGGTGTAGGTTGTGATGATGGTAATCAAGATTGAAGATAGAAAGACAGTCATAATCAAGATGGAGATCAATCATGAAGGGTTGATCGATGCTCTCTTATGTAAGGAGGAGCTATCTATATGGAGGATGCCAGTGGAGCTTAATGCAAGGTGGAGCTCCAGGTGGAGATGGATATAGGACGAGAGACTCGAGAGGATGATAAGCGACATCGCTAGGAAGCTACCCTGAGTAAATCTTAGGTCAGAGGATATTATGGAGATGGGATCGAGCGATCTATCTCAACTCTCATATTTGTCCATCCATAAGTAGCAGGTGATTATCCTAGGACATGGGGGAGAGATCCAAAATCTCTCAAAGTCAGATGAAGGTCGAATGTCGAGTCGAAATAAGATTATTGAGAAAAATACCTCAAATTCAATCCATAAGAGTGAAAATCCAGATGCGGAGAAGCTCAGCTCAAAGAGCACATCGTGAGAAGCCCAAAAATGCAGAGTGGTGGGACTTGCAGCATGCGGACCAATGGAGCCTGCAGCATGCAAGCTAAAAGGGAGGAAAGGTGGCCCAGTAGCCAGGCTCGGCCCAGGCTAGCATGCGGGCCAGCCCAGGCGTGCATGGGCTGGCCACGGGGACACAGCCCAGGCGAGCGTGTGGCCCAGCATGCGAGCCCGCATGGGCGAGGTCCAATGCAAGCGAGCGCGAGCACAGCCCATAGCAGATTTTCATGCAGTGCACGTGCGATGCATGGACTGGCAGTCCATGGAAGGCCGCGTGGACCAAGAAGGCATTTCTCCTAGGATTCGTGCAGTCCACGATGGACCGATACCGTTTTCTAAGGTGTTTCTCATAGTCTACCACGATCCACGACCCTGATTTGCATGTGGATGAGTGATCGAGTGGCTACGGGTGCTCGCGATCATGATTGGATAGGTCATGGAGTTAATGTAGTCCTGATTGAAGTGTAATTCCGATCTGGGCTCGGATTTAAGGTTTAAGAGGCCCTGTGGCAACAGAACCATATGCGTGCTTGCCAATAGCTAAGAGAAAGTTCAGTGAGCATAGAGATCGAGCCATCGGTAGAGCAGACACAGGCAAAACACCAATAGGGGGTCGGAGACAAAGCAAAGCATCGGACAGAGCATGGTAGAGATATGATGTAGCGGTTTGCTCAATAGGAAGCATCCAGGGGTATCGAGGACCCTGGTATTGGCAAGCCTATGAGTGGATCTCCTTGAGAGATTTTGAGAGAGTTTTTGTGAGGATAACTTCTAATTGAGAGAGAGATTGGTGTATGAGAGGTGAGAGTCTGAGGATCTCCTCTTGCACTTATTTTTCTTTCATAGTGAAGCTTGAATGCCCTATAAAAGTAGCACTTGGACTATTCCACATACTTGATTATGTGTTTCTATTTTATTTCTTTTTTCTTTCTTCTGCAATGGATAGTATCGGATCTGCAACAAATGGTACTAGAGCAAGTGATATCACAACAAAACTCAAGTCAAATAAATTTGACATATGATAGATGATGTGGTTTGACGAGTAATCCAAAATTTCCATCTAATCGGGATCCTAATAGAAGGACTGTATCATACGATAACTATATTTAGAGATTCATTCTATTCTATTCTACTGGTCTGCCACTATATACTGCTAGATGTCACTAATGGATTATGGGATCAATAAAAATTAGATAGATGATCAAATGATTCTTTGATAGAAAGAATTGAAAGTGTTCCATCCATTGAAAAGAGTTTCAATAATGTTGTGATGAAAATTACAACATGACTAACTTCAGATAAAATAAAATCTATGGGGTCACACACATAAGAAGTTTAAGACTAATCAGATGATTGGAATCCAAATTATCAATGTGATTAATAATTAGATTAATTTGTAATTGTTACAAATAGCAAGGACTTAATTGCTAAAGGTTAGCAATTTTGAGGAGGACTAATGTGCAAATGTTGCATGTCTTAAATTTGATTAGATCAAATTAATTGTGGCTAAATTCAAGTTGAATTAAATAGGGATTTGGGTTCAATTGAATTTGGGTCAAGATCATATACAACCAAATGAGTTTGGATGCATCAAATAGCCTATTTTGACTTGATCACGGACCAATCATTAGGGCCCATGCCATAAGGTTCTTGAATGAAACCCTAGACACCACATGAGAGGTCAAATGGGGCAAGTGTGGGGCACCAACACTAGGGTTCTTGAACCCTAGCCGCCCTAGCCATGAAAGAAAGTTTCTTGGCTGATTTATGTGGGGCAGCACACTAGGATTCTCTCTCTAGGAATCCCAACCATCAAGGGATCTTTCATGTGATTAATTTTATGAAATCTTAGGGGCGCCACCTAGGGTTTTGAACCTCTAAATAAGTGACCAAGCCCTTAGGGTTTAGTAGAGTCTCCGCACCCTAAGATCCCTCCCTAGCCCCAAGGCCGCCGCCCCATCTCCTCTCTCTTTCCTCTCCTCTATGCCAGAGCTTCTCTCTCTTCTCTTGGTTGTGCTAAAATTAGATTTCAGCAAAAGGATCTTGTAGAAGCTCTTGTCTTGCTACTCTTCTCAAGGAATTAAGAAGGATCTTCCATTAAGTAAAGGTTCTGCAAGAGAGCTAGCACCTAGAAACTAGTTGGTTGTAGATCAACCCTCTGACTCCATGTGGATACCCATCGAGGCCAGGCACTTGCGTGGCTATAAGGAAAGAAACAAATCCACGATCATCACTTGAGGAGTTCATCTACCTACACAAAGGTATAAAAAAATTATTTTCTTATTATTCTATTCCTTTCTCTGTGTACATTGGGATGTTGATATTCATATTAGGTTCTCTCTTTCACATGTTGGGTAGTTTTATTTATTCTGCTGTGCATGATGATTAGATTGGATATAGTTTCATCTTTACTAACTCTATCTAATTAATAAGATTAATTAGAAATCATATGAAGTTTATTTAATTAATGAGATTAATTAAAATATATGCGAGAAATATAAAAGATCTTTCAGTGTATACTACAATAATCAGGATCATTGCCGATGCTAATAACTACTATTTCTGATACTTATAAGCATCACAAAAATAACTTTGATGCTTCCAAATACAACGAAATGCATCATGAAGCATGGAAAATCTTTTTTCTGATGCTTGGGGAAAGCATTGGCAATTATCGATGCTTTAAAGCATTGCTAACTGCATAGCTTTGTGGATGCTTTAAAGCATTACTAATAGTGTAGAACATACTGACATTTTAAAAATTTTCTATTCATTGATCATTTCTCAACAGCAAATTTAATAAAATTTTGAACTCCTTTAAAATAATTTTTACTAGATCTTAGCTTATTTATCTAACTTTTATTTATTGTATGAGAATAATAACTGAATAATAATTTATCTAAAAAAGTTATAAAAGAAAATATTAGCTTAGCTTCCCCTAATAGAAATAAAAAAATCAATCTTATATATTGTTATATTAATGCAAAGATGCATCTCTAGTTCAATCAATTTGCTGTCTCTTAATGAAATAAAAATTGAGTCTCTAGTTCAATCACAGACCATAATATCAAATAAAATTTACCATCAAAATTCAGAAATGCAACCATCTTTCACTGCAAACATGTTCAATCAAATATGAAAAGATTACTTCACAATCTCAGCTTATGTAAATTAAATATTACTCAAATTTATCCCTAGAGGGTTCATTGCCAACTCAGAACCAACAATACTTTTTAAATTAGGATCAGGTTAGGACATGTCAGTAAAGGATGCATGTTTTGATTTAGTACACCACCCTTGAACTTGATTTCCAGCACTATTTATTTACATTCTTCCATAGAATTGACAGTAAAAGAATTCTCTCCAAAAGTTGCCACTATATACATGCAAGCATGCTAGATTGTAATAAGAAAAACCATTTAAATAATACTATAAAGTTATTGATTTATTATTGGACTGAAATAGTAATTTGTCTCTATATTTTCTTCTGATGTCATGGAAGGTCGAACATCACTTGCAGATCTATTTATTTATTTAAAGTTGATAGGCTACATCATTTTACTTTGAAGCTAAGATTACTTTTGATCCATTACATATACATAGAGCTATACTTATATATACTCTATCTTGCTACCAAGTAAGACTTTTATATATGTCATTAAATTAAAGGAATAAGAAACCTCAAAATCTATGAAATTTATGCAAACATTACTTTCAAACACCATGCCATATATACACAATATTTCTTTAGGTTAGAAGGAATATAAGACGGACCTAGGTTAAAGTTACGAAGAAATAGTGCCAAGTCTATTAAGCTAGACTAGCTAAGCCATGTCCAATAACATGTCTTTTACTTCTCTTATTTGGCAATAGTATTTTCACATTATATTAGAATGCAAGCAGACACTTCTAGTAATTCCAATCAGTTGCTAATAGATAAAATTTGTTCTTACGTACCCCATGATAATGCTGCCATCACTAGAAGATGAAGCTAAGAATGTCCCATATTACTTTAAACTATAAGAACATAGCTCCGTTCTTTTGATTATTGAAGGCATGTAATGAAGTAGTAGAAATTTCTAATACCTGCCAGCAGGGCGGACCACCATGCAGCGGGGGGCCTTGGCCCCTTAACTTTCTGCAATTTCTATATATAACTTAGATTTTTAGGCAAAACTTCATATATATATATATATATAGGTGTTTGGCTCCCCCTGAAATTGGTTGGTATTAAATACAACTTGGACAATCTTGAAAAATGAAGTTTTAAAAGGAAACAAATATTGCAAATCAGCTTTCTCTACTTGAAAGTTGGATCACTTCCAACTTTCTCTTTCCTTTTCATTAATTTCATTTTCCTTTCCATAATTATTTAGGAGAATACAAAGGGCTTCCTTCTCCTACATTAAATAGAATTCAAATTACCTATTTAAACACACTCTAACTAATTAAAGAAGTTAAGATTGTAAAGAAGAAACACACACAGCTCCAAGAGTGAAGAGTCCATTCCAACGGAAAAGAACTCAAAGAGAAAGAGGCGACATCAACATCAACTCATGCAACATCAACTCAAGCTTCCTCGGGTTCTATTCAACATCTTCTTCTATTTTTTTTTCTATTTTATTTTCTCTTATAACTTTATTTATATTTTAGGTTCATTATGAGTAGAAAATTAATGATTTTTTAAGAAAAGAAAGTAGCAGAAAAATTGATGGTGGAGCCATGCAGCCTGCACCTGAGGTTGAGGCTGATATTGAACTTCATCAACCAACTCCAAGAATAGGCACCATTCCTATAGAAGAAAGGCCATCTGAAAAATAAAAGTTGGAATCGAATATTTTGATATTCATGAATTGGAAAAAGATCTTGGATATTGCAAACAAATTTGGGAATATCCTGTGAATCGACGTGCCTATATTAGTTTTGGTCCTTATTAACAAATATTGGACAAGTATGATCCCATTGGTTCAAAAATCATCACAGGTATTTTCAATCATATTGGTTCAATCAACATTCCAGTTGGCTCGAATATTCTCCAACTACAAATACTGCTTATTGTTTTGCTCAAAGCCAAGTGAAAGAAGAAGCAAATTTGTAGAAAGTGGATTTCAAAATTCAAAAAAGTCAATGATGGGGAGAATTATGCATTTCTTGGATATGTGGAAAAAAATTCGAATTCCTCACATAACGTTGCTATGAAGAGCTACCATGATCTGATAAAGGAGAGACAACATATTCAAAAAGTAGTTGAGAAATAAACCTCTAAACAGATTGCTCGGAATCGTTTACAGCTCAAGACCTCAGTGGATGCAATTAGATGGCATACGTTTTAGGCTTGTGCTTTTCGAGGACATGATGAATGCCAAATTCAAAAATTAAGGTAATTTCTTGAAATACTCAAGATTTTGGCATGTTATAATGAGGATGTTAGGAAGTTGTTTGGAAAATGCTTGTAATGCCCCAAGCAGTCTATTGGCCCATAACTTATTCAAGCTTGAACCACATGGTCTAAAATACTTAAACCCAATTGTTAGTAGTGGACTGCTTAAATCATTATATACTGATTATTTTTAGTTCCATAATCGATGTAGAACTATGACAATCTCCCTCACTTAAATCCCTGACGTCCTTGTCAAGACCCTACTTGGCCCCAGTATCCCCTCCTAGTATATATCCATGTGAGACTCTGGAGGCAAGCCCACCACACTACTGTCATCATCCTCGATGGTCAACCTTTCTCTATTAGATCGAGAATACATCACTGGGATGCACAGTCTGTTCCAATATGGCCCCACATGATAGTACCTCTGGAAGTGCTCTGATACCATTTTGTAATGCCCCAAGTAGTCTATTGAGCCCACAATTTGTTTAGGCCTGAACCATGTGGTCCAAAATACTTAAGTCCAAGTTATTAGTAGTAGATTACTTAAGTCATTATATACCGATCATTTATTAGTTTTACAATTGATGTAGAACTATCACAATGCTCCTAGTTTTGCTTCTTATACTTCACCAAAGATACAAAAAAAAAATTCTATATATTTTTCAAGAAAGGTGAGAAGAGTCATAAGGGATGAAATTGATGATGCTAAATATTGTATAATTGTTGATGAAGCTTGGGATGAATCAAGAAAAGATCAAATGGCTATTGTTTTGAGATTTGTTGACAATAATAGATTCATAAGGGAGCGATTCTTTAATATTGTCCATATCTCATATACAGCTTCTTTGACTCTTAGAGATGCTATTTATAATGTTCTCTCAAGGCATAATTTAAGCATTAAGCATATCAGAGGTCAAGGTTATGATAGGGCTAGCAATATGCATGGTGAATAGAATGGTTTGAAAGCTTTGATTAATAATGATTGTCTATATGCTTATTATATCCACTGCTTGGCTCATAGACTTCAATTAGCACTAGTGGCTGCATCAAGAAAAGTTGTTATTGTTCATCAATTTTTCAATAATTTGCTGAATATTGTTAACATTGTGAATACGTCTGCAAAAAATCATGATGAATTGAGAGCAAGACAAGTAATCAAAATTGCACATTCATTAGCCATTGATGAGCTTGAATATGGAAGAGGGCAAAATCAGATTAGCAGTTTACAAAGGCCTGATGAGACTAGATGGAGTTCATATTTGAATTCTATTCATCGCTTGAAAAAGCTTTTCTTAATTACTTGTTCTATTCTTGAGGATATTACTCATGATGGAGTTGGTTATGCTCAAGGTGGAGATACTAATGGTGCATTATATTGCTTGATATCTTTTCAATTTATTTTTGTATTGCATTTGATAATAGAAATCTTGGAGATAACTGATGACCTTTGTTAAGCTTATAAAGAAAGTCTCAAGACATTCTCAATGCAATGCATTTGGTAAAAGGTATAAAGAATTTACTTCAAAAATTAAGAGAAGATGGATGGGCAAGTTTATTAGAGGATGTGATACTATTTTGTGAGAAATATGAGATTGATATTCTAGTTATGACTGCTACTTATAAGCGTGGTGGTCGAGATCGTTGACAAAGTGATATTACAAATAAACATCATTTTTGGGTTGATATATTTAATGCTGCTATTAATACTCAATTACATGAATTGCATCATAGATTCAGTGATGATGCAATTGAGTTATTAATTTTTAGCAATGCTTTGAATCCTAGAGATGGTTACAGGTTATTCAATTTAGAGAGTATATATCAACTTACAGAGAAATTCTATTCAAAAGACTTCAACGAGCATGAAAGAAGACTTTTGATAAATCAATTACAACAGGATCATATTGATGTTCCAAAGAATTCTGAGTTTCAGAATATGTCTACAATTTCAGAATCATGTCAAGGATTGGTGAGAACAAGAAAGTTAGATGTTTATCCGCTTATTTATAGACTAATTTATGTTGTATTGACTCTTCCAGTTTCAACTGCTACTACAAAGAAATATTTTCAGCAATCAAGATTGTCAAGATCAGATTGCGTAACAAGATAGAAGACAACTTTCTTGTCGATTATTTAATCACTTACATCGAGAAGGAGATAGCTAAAATTTTACAGTAGATTTCATTATTGATAAATTTAGTTCTATGAAAGAACGTCGAGCTCAATTCAAATAACATTTATGAAAAAATTATTTAATTAATTTTAATTATTTATTAATATTTTTATTTTATATTTTCTTGGACCCCCGGTAAAAGTTGGTGTGGTCCACCCTTGCCTGCTAGACTAGTCACATAATAAGATCATATGATGATAAGCAACAAATGTTATGTAATCTACAATGAAATGTGCTAATCCTTTGGCAACAAGAAGAAAAAAATGAGTACCTTTAGGCTAGGACCAAATACAATGATCCTTATTTGTTGAACAGTATTCATTCTTGAGTACTATACTAATGAAAAGAAATGTTGTATAAGACATATCATTACACACAAGGTAGCTATACATAATTTAAACTACTTTAGATTCCCTTATGCCACTAAACCATGGCCAAAAAGCTTTATCCTCAATTACTTCAAGCCAACTTTAAAACCCTTTATCACAATTTCTTCCTCTTACCAGATACATTTGCTGTCACCACCATCTATATGATCTCTTTTAACTACAATTCTTTTTACAGGCTGATCCTCTCTAAAGCAAATTAGTTTCATAAATAACTACATGAACAAACGAACATAAAAAATCAAACAATGTAATGTACATAATGCCCATAGCATCATAGCACTCAATTATGGCAAGGAACATGTTAGAAGGAATGGTCCTACTGTTTTTTGGCAGATTATGAAATGAACTGATACCTAAAAAATTGCAATGCATGGCACAAAGCTTTCTCTTTCTGCAGTAATAAGTAATAATATCATATCAATTTAAATCCTAGTGACAAAATCAAGAATTGGCACGAGAATACAAGCAAAAGATTTGAGAAAAATAGTAGAGGGCTTAGGATTTTGATGCATTATCTGAAACAAATAGCCATTAGCAAGACAGGAGAAAAGGCACAGACCACTATGTCAAGGCATAGCCATAAGGGATTTGGAGGAGAGAAAGGTGGAAGAAGAGAAAGCCAGCATCACTTTCAGCTGTGTCTACCATTGCCATTGACACCAGCTATCAGAGAGAGAGAAGAGTTTTAGAGAGGATGAGAGATGGTTCGACGTAAAAAGCTCGACTCTCGGTGATGAGGCAAAGAGGTCAGATTAGAGGAAGGGGCGTTCGCTCGGGAGAGAGAAGAGAGATGAGGAGTCTAGGATATTGATTTAGGGATGGAGATTAAGGATAGCTTCTATCAACGCTTTTGAGCATCATAACTTGTCGTTGTTTCCGATGCTTACAAAAGCATCAGCCAGTGGATGTAGGATTTAAGTTTACTGATGGTTCCTCCTAGTATTGGCAAAATTGAGTCGGTAATTCCCCTAATTCCTGTGGTGGTACCTTCTTTAGTATCCTGATCCATTACCACCATGTATATTGAAAAAGATTGAACATCAATAGCAGCATCCCTTATGAGTTCCTCTCTCTATATCTCTCTCTCTTAGTCAAGTTTTTATGTGATTTCTATACTAGATTTGGTAGGATCGGTAGGAGAATGGCTACTGGGTGAAGAACTCTCCTCCAAGCATCAGTCTTCCTCTCTATTCCTTTCCTCTTGTGATGTCGAATCTCTAGCTATCTGACCACTATGTCCACCTCCAAACCCCTTCTCTCGACCCCAATCCGTTAGACAGTCTCTCCACAGCCATCGATGGCCACTAAAATTCCATACTAACATATTGAACAATGAACAAGATCCTTGATTAACCAAAAATAATAATAATAATAATAACGTCACGACACTTTTTACCTTGTTTACCTTATTTATGTCTAGACCAAGCTTTGTAAAACACCATCTTTTGCTTTGCTGGAAGAGCTTTGTTTACTTCTTTCTTTGATGAAAAAAATTATTAATATGAATTATATGATCAGGATTTTTAATTAGCTCGAAATAAAGAACTTGAGCCCTGCAGTACTTTGCGGCTAGTCTGTCATGAATGCAAGATATACTATTATTCTAGTGCACATAACTATAAAGAGCATTCTAAAATCTCCATCTAATTAAAGAGAAGATTGTTTTTCTTAATACATGACAGAATGAACAGTACTCCTATCTTTAACTTGATTATCAGAATAAAAGCAATTGAAGATTTATAGAAACATCATATGAAAGAAGAGTTCTATAATTACTAAAACAAGGGATTTTGTTGGGATATGATTTGCTCAATATATGTGGAGTTCATACAACCATTCAAACGTATTTATTTTTTCAATTTAGAGAAAGCTATTAGCACTCCCAAGCAAAAACCATTAGAGAAAAAAATGAAGACATCTCTCTAATCCTATGATGAGAAACAGCGAAACAGCTCGCTGATCCTTCAAGTTTTAGTGCTTTGGGATAACCCTGAAACAGCTGAAAGATCTAACCTCTATTCTCAGTGCTTGTGCCAGTTTGGCTCTTGGTTGTTCAAATTCCAAGAAGATGGAAAGAATTTCAGTGAACTGCATCAGATCCTTTGTTCCCTTTCCATTGATCGATAAATTCTCTCTTCCTAAAGTGGAATAGAAAACCCTCAATATTCCATTAGTTTATTTTGAAATTTGAATTGTCAATTTACAAGTATTACCAATAATATACGGATTCACAATGCTACTAGGTAATCAATATTCTGAAATATAATGACACAATATGTTTAACGAATAAGTCTGTTTCACACAATCCATTCTCCATGCTACGTATCGATCATCATGCTTTATTTTGAGAACGCTCTCTCTCCTTCTCCATTGTAAGAATAGACTGCCATCATAGACAGCTCTTATGGTCTCCTTGTGAAGCAATCCATCTTTGTCCTTGCAGAGAACAAACAAGATCTTCCATTCTGTCCAGCTAGCAAACCTACAAACAAGTCCCAAAATGAGGCTCATTGGACCTATGAGAATGACTTGATTATACTTGTATTTGGCTCACAATACTGGAATTTCTTAAGACTCATAGCTTCCAAAACCTACCATCCCTTGTAGTCTTTAGGAACTCGATTTGCTTGACGCATCTCATCCAACTCTTTCGATGTCAGTGCATTAGGATTAGTGTGAGCATGCCTCTTAAACATCTCCTCAAATTTTGCAGGAACAAACCTGAAATTTAAATAACTTAAGTCAAATCAACAATCTAAAACTTAACTAAAAAATTGTAAACACTCATTTCTTCTGCATATTTGATAAAAGGAATAAAAATCCATGATTAATTAAATGTGTAGGTTATTCTTGGAACAATTCATCATACTTTTTTTCCAAAGTAGTGGAGGGGGTAGCTAGCTCTCTCTCACAGTTAGGGTAAAAGTACTATGGATATTCGATCCATTTTCATATCCGAATCAATCTTGATATAGACAAAAATTTGAAGATCTAACTAATATCTGTATCTGTATGCATATCCATCAAAGAAAAATAGATATGGATATAAACAGATAACTATCAGATCCGTATCCGAATATTCAAATCTATATTCCTATATAATTTTATATAGCACTTATTAATTTTTAAGAAAATATACAACCATATTATTAACTTCTTAAAATATATTTTAAGAAAATATAAACATGTTATTAACTTGATCTATCATCTATTTAGTAATATCTTTAATTTTATAGTCATAAAATTTAATTATCTAAGTTATATCTATAATTATATCTATACTTTCAATATCTAAATTGTATCAATATTCATTTAAAATAAATATGGATATGAATTTTATATCCGAATAATATCTATATCCATATTTATATTCGTCAAATAAAATAAATATGGATATGGATAAGCTAGTATCATATTTGTATCTAATTCGATTCAGCCCTACTCACAATTCATCAGGCAATCTAGAAAACATGTGCAATGCAGCTAAAGAAAGAGATATTGACTACCAAACTTGACAAAAAAGCTATATACATAAACCCCAATAGATAAAAAGCATATACTGTGCCAAATAGACTAATTTGAACACAATTGGCTCCCCTCTGGTCAAGGAAGATTTTTGAATTCGACTCAGGATAGTGGCATGCCCATCATTATTTTCTCAAAAATAAAATATAAAAAAAGTATGCATCATCAATTATGTTGCCAAAGGTCTTAATTGACCATTTGGTGGTTACCAAGATCTCCTACAAGATAATTTAAACAAAAGAAAGGAAGAATTAGATTTGTAATTTACTTTGTACAACATTAATCTTGGTGATGATCTAAACAATGTTGGCAAGTATTCCTCTTTTATTAGTGGATACTTCATTAAGCAAGTTGGAATTTTAAAACTTTTCCATAGCCGTTATAATTTGCTAATTCCTATAATTGTTGGATGATATAAGAAACTTCTACAGCTGTTCCCTAGACGATAATAATAGGTACGTGGCTTAAGGCAATCAGAATAATTGGTAAGGAGGCAAGTTTGGTGATATCGAAAACCCCGATATTAAGTACCAGTTTGAATAGTTGGGCCCAAATTCCAATAAGATTCATGGATTGCATCAATACAACCATCAAAATCAAGCTCCAAGCCTTTTTATAAATATCTAAAGTGCGATGGTTGTATTGGGCGCCAACCATCCAAATAGACCCTTGGGGCCTGCTTGGATATTCCTATAGGATTGGACTAAAAATTCTATAGAAATTATAGATTAGACCATCCATTCAAGCATGACTTTGTATCAACTAAATACTATCCAGCCCAAATCTTGTAGGAAGAACATAAAGAGCTCCATCAGCCTTTCTTTTCTCCTTACAGCCTATAGATTAGGATTTGAGCTAAATTTTGACAAACACTTATCCCATATTTGGTTGGAATCATGAGAGAGTGAATGGATGAGGTTGAAAGAATGGATGGCCTCCATCCATCAATTGGTTCAAAAGTTATAGAGATGATGGATAAAAAAGAGAGATTATCCATCCACCTAGCCACCAATTAAAATCCTCCTAAATTGGAAGGATGTAAGGAAGGATGGATGGTGCATTGATGGATGGATTTTTGCATTGATAAAATTATCTCTCATTAAGTTTTTTATAAAACTATAATATTTCTTCACTTTTTTATTCATATTATTTATATATATTTTATATATACATTTAATCATATACTACTTAGTTTTATTACTAACTATTTTAGTTTTAGTATATAATATTGATAATTAGAATTATCTTCTATTTCTCTATTTTATTTACTATTTTAGTTAGCTATTTGTATAATATTAATTAACCATTTAACTTAAATTTAAATTAATTAGTTATTTATATAATTAATATATATAATTAATTTATAAAATTAGTTATTTATATTATTAATATATATAATTAATTTATAAAATTATTTATTGAATTAAATTAAATTAAATATTTATATAATTTTTTATGTAATTATAGATTATAATGATTATAAGTTTATATATTGTTTACTTCTTTAGTATAAATAAGTATTATAAATTTATAATAGTAATATTTTTATCAAAGAGTAGTCTTATAAAATGTTATATAAATATCATCTATCTTCCCTTTCATTCCTCCTATTCCGAACAAAGGAGAAAATCATTTCTATCCATCATTTCATGTTTCACCAAACTTATGAAAGGATGGATGGAAGATCCATCGATTCTCTTCCATCCATCCTCTCTCTCATCCATCCTTCCTCCTCTATCCATCCTTCGCACCAAATAGAGGGTTACAGAATGCAAGATAAATGGACCAACAAGCTCGGTTCCCATGAAATTTTAACCCAATCAATGAGAAAAATCCAAACAAACCCTAAATGGAGGTTGATCTCAAAATTTTAAGCTACTTGTACTGATTTTTCAACTATGGGCTACTTTTGTTGATGGTCTCTCTTCTATTTGGTAGACTCTTGTCCATAAAAGGTGGAAGATACTATCATGGTCAGCTGCTACGGTAAGATTATGGGTTGCAAATAATCTAATTAGGACAAATCTAATTTATTCATTTCATTCTGTGCCTTGAAATAAAGCCCAGAATCTGATCTTTGTTTGCTGCTCTGTTACCCAACTTCTAAGATGATATTGCTTCATATTGCTATTAAGTTGAAAGATTGCAGTTCTGTTGGTTCCCTTGCCTCCTTGTGGTGCCTGGAGAAAAAGAGAATTAAGAAGAACCCTAAGAGGATGGAATCGTTGAACATGCTTATTATGGCCATGTGATGGTGATTTTAATGGAAAATTTTTCAAGCTTTGCTGATATTTTGACTAGTTATGTTACCTAAAAAGTCAATTTTTTGATCGAATATTTAACTCAAATTGGGGGTGTTCTTTCTAAACATCTTATATCCTAGGCAAATGGAAACCATTTACTTAAATGATATTTATCTAACTAAGTTCAATACTTTGTCTATCTATTAGTAGTCTACCCCTTAGAGTTTTGTTCCCACCTTCAAATGGCAGAAAAATAAAGAACATGTTTTAAAGCCATCCCAAGCAGTACTAGTTGGCCAAATGGTATTACTCAATTCCGTGCAAGTTAAGGCCAATGAGGCCCAGTCCATCCTGATAAAAGTGGCCTGGACCTAGTTCAGCCATTTTGAGGGCATACTTGCTCATACAATACCAATTCAAGACTGCTCTGGTACAAATCAGCTAGAATACGATTTGTATATATGAGGCTGGTATGCTGAAGATTTGATTACTTAAGGCCATGAGCAACGAGCTCAGGATTGGTTAATTAGCTACTTGTGCCTCAAGTAGAAATCTAAATAACACATTTGGCTATATGTTGTTTTCAAAGATGACCATAGGAAACATATATGGGCAATAGCTACTTAGGTTGCTCCAACAACACAAGACCTTGCCTATAAAGGCTAGGTCGAAAGTTTTGTTTGTGCCCTTTGGTCCTATATAAATATAAAAGATCTACCCAGTGCATATGATGATGTGGGACTAGATCCTTACATACTCCACTTTTTAAGCCAAACTAAAGGTCCAAATCCCTTCATCCAATCACAAGTGCCATAAATCTTATCACAAATACCACGATCAGCATGTAGTCAATTCCGTGCCAGTGTCTTCTGCTCCACATGGGCCATGACTTAGGTCCACTCTAATACCATTTGAAACAATCCAAGACCTCACCTAAAAAGATTAGCCAAATAGTATTGTTTGGATTCCTGCGCTTGTATAAGTACTCAGGATCTATAAAGTATATAGTTGATGTGGGATAACTACAAACCTGCATAGATCATCAAAATTACGAATTTGGATCCTAATATGGAGAATTAGTTGCCATCAAGGAGGCAATTAGAAAAGCATTGCAATTTTTAGATAAAACGATTAGGGTAGTGATGGATGCACATTGCTTGATAATGTAGCAATTATGATCTCGGTTTTATGAGATGGTTATATCCTATATTCCAAGACAAGCCAACATAAGTAGATCGGCTTGCTAATTTAGTCATATTTACAAATTATGGGACTTCATTCAAAGAACTTATTTTGCATCTCATCAAGGGTAGAAATTCATAAAGCTCGAATGATTTGCTATATAAGACTATAAACTCGAAAATGAGAAAAGAAGGGGCTACTTTGAGGTGTAGAATTGCTGAGGGAATAGGTATGAGAGAGCTTTTGGTTCTTAAAATAGCAGTGGAATGAAGAGTTGCAAAGTCTTAAACAAAGGCTGAGTTTTGGCATCAATAATTCCAAGATCTGACTTCTTCTTACTTAGGCATTGTTTTGTTGCTGCTATATGTCAAAAAAGAGGCCTCTCATCAATCATTATGGACAGTAAAGATGGTTCTATGTAGCTTTTGTTGGGAATCTTATAAGATGACCTAGGAATTATGAAGGAAGAGAATTAAGAAAAGAGATTGGCAAGGAGGCTAAGGAAAGAACACTAAAATGAAGAACGAAATCAGGAGTTTCCTAAAGAGTATTTTATATATCAAAGATCTTCAAAAGGTCTTCGTCAATGGAAGTCACTTTTTTTTCTTCAATTTTCCACCAAAAGAAGGCATATCTATGTTGAAGGTGCAGTTTACCCTCTTCAAGAGGTTAAAGATTGCAAGGAAACTTGAACTTCCAGGTGAACCACATAAAAATCTTGCTCATATATAAATATTGTAATTGTCCACACTTGTACATGTGCTATAAATTCTATTTATGATTTGATTGCACGTTTGCTGTCCTGTCTTTTGCAATTATAATGGACGTCTATATTGCAAGTGTGCTTGCAAGTGATTTTTCTTGCCTATATGCTTATCTACCTTTTGACGGGGACAAAAAAAACTGAACATAAAATCCTTTATTAAGTCCTACGCATAATACAAATGTTTGTAGATTCCAAAATCTTTGTTTCCAAACATTTTTGTAAAGCTGCAGACTATATACATGTATTACTATTACTTTGGTTTTGTCTCGAGTTGATGAGTTGGTGCAGAATGTAGCAATTTATGTAAAAGAAATCAGTTGTATGAATTTTCCATTTTATACTTAGTACATATACTGGAGCATCTTTCATTTAAAAACACCATTTTCATTGGAATGAGTGTGTTTATGAAATATCAAATATGATATGTCAACATTACTATAATTCTAAAAGATGTTCAATAACTTTTTTGAATAATCTTGCCATCCAGCAATTATAGAAACAGATAATGTATATGATGATACCTCCCATCGCTATCATAGACACCGGAGTCACTTCCATGTTTGCCTTTCTGGATATTCTTTATGTAAATAGGGAGAAGGGGTGAAGGTATTTTTCCCTGTACAAGGTCAACAAAAGGTATATTCAGAGGAATATTAAAGGAAACTGGATATGCTGCAAAGTAAGCTTTACATATTCCCAATAGATTATTCATGTCAATTGAGGTCCATAAGGTAAGCAACTATTAATTTGAAAAGGAGTTAAGAAGTAACCATTTGTGTTTGAAAGATGACACTAAGTTCATGAACTGAAGTGAACTGAAATGAAATGGAAAAACAACTAATATCATGTGCATCTTCATGGACTCCATAAGTTTTCATATTTAAACTAAACACAAGATAAAGTTTTAGATATTAAGATTTCCACCTATTATGTTCTACATTCCATGTATTTCTAAAATTATTTGAATCTCCAACATTAGTTTATGATTCATATATATATGTCTTTAAATTAAGAACTGTAGAGGTGTCTTGTATTTAGATTAGCACTGATCACAAAGTTAATAGAAGCTTTTCCATTTTATTGGGTGGAGTGTAGCATAGCACAACAAATAGAAAGGTTCAATATCGTTATCATTATGATGTGGCGCTTCGATTGGAATTAGTGTGGAGGTAGAGCCCCTGCGGCATGGATCTGATCTAATTTATTGATATCTTTATGTACTTGTTTTGATGAGATATATTATCTTTAGATGTGCGAATACTTTTTTAGGATTTTTTCTTTATACTCTGTAATCTCTAACTTTTAAGATAGTGAAAAATCTCCGACTATCTCTATCCATGATTTTTTTTTTGATTTAAAGAATTTTTCATGTAAATCTTAAGTTTGCATTGATTTTTGTTTCTTCGATTTCTCTTTTATTTGGCATCTTGCTACAATAATAACCCTAGTTGAAGTAAGTTTAGAAATTCTTTTGTATAGAAATTTTTTATTCGTCTTAGTGAGATTTATGCCATAAACCGTTTTTAGAGATGGAAGTCATATCTTGGCTATCAATCGGGTTAATAAGCCCCAAGGTTACAGGATTTTATCATAAAATAATTTTGGGATCTTCACATAATGGACTTAAGAAGATTCTTAGTTTATAATACGTTATTGTTTTATTCAGAAAATTTTAGCCGAATACTATTCCATGTCATCTTCTTTGCATTTTGTCATCTTGCTGTCTTTATCCTCTTTTCTTTTTCTTCTTATTCTTCTCTTCACCAAAATAAATCAATGTTCCATCAAGTAGTAGGCACCTGCCTATACTAACAAATCTTTCTTACATGTTGTTCCCACATGTCATCAAAAGTACAGCACGGGGGTACATATGTTTGTACCGTACGTGTCAACAATATACCTAACTTTGCCGTTTTAAACTTATGCTCAACCATATAAAGAACCTTATCTACATGTGTGAATTGTGATAGCATCGAAATTTTATTAATCTTTTTGCTATTCATTCCTAGTAGGTGAGTGTCTGAAATGTATCACAGAAGTATCTAAAATCATTAAAAAATTTGATGAATGGTTACCTAAATAAATGTCCGAAATATGTCCTAGAATGCATCCAACAAGTACCAATATATGATGCATGTCCAACGTCAGTACATCATATGAAATTTCAACTATCCGTACTTCGTAGCTCAATATCATTATTTAGTTGTCTATCACAAAAAATCATTAAGAATTTATATAGCATCATCGTAGGACTGAATATATTAATAATGTTTAAACATTTCCCAGGAAAAGATATCCATTTCTTTGAAAATATATAGTTTGATGAAGATCCTCTAAGAAGGGTGTAAAGTAAAGACATGATTTAAAAAAAAAAATGAAACTTTTAAAGTTATATCAGGAGGTAATTTTATGAAGCTGTTTCCTTATGCCACAAGAATGTCTTGCAGGAAAAATTGCTTAATAAAGGAGATTTTACTGCTTATCAAAAAACAAAGTAGGAGCTTTTAATTATTCATCAAGGAATAATGTAGTCAGTTTTGTCCATGGAAGCAGCAATTGCGATTTTGGTGTAGGTAATTGTTTTGAAAACAAAGCATTTTCAATCATAAACTATTTGAAAATTTCTTGGGCTAAATCAATGTACAACAAAATTAATGGGAAGCCACAAGTAGTAATGTTGATTGAACATATATAAATATCTCTAAAATGGAAATTGAATTTTCTACCAAGTTGGTGATTTCCAGTATAATCCATATAGGTTTTAACTTCTTGTCTTTTTCTTCTTTTTTGCTGAGAATCAAAGCTTTATATATTAGTTCTGAATTCAGCCATTGGGATGAAGGATACATTTTAAAGTATATCCTGGAAATAGATTCCTCTTTGATATAACTAGTTGATTTAATAATTTCCTATGGTTTATCTTCATATGGTTGGCAGCAATATATAAATGTTTGCAATTTAAAGATGAACTCTGTACAATTTCATATGTAAAAAAAAAAATGTCTTCTTGTTTATCTCACTTATGGACTTACTTTGAAATCAATTCCTTTATGACATAATAATATAATCTTAGGGTTAAAATAAGACATAAACATTTTTTTCAAATGTCGAGATGATGCTTTAGTTGTAATGCACTCATTCATGTGACCCTTTGTGACAAGGATCCATTAAATTCTGTTAAAATGAATCCTTGACAAGATATGGTGGAATGCAGATGGAAACAAAAGGTAGTGAACTATTTTTGAAAAATGAATGGGTGGTATGTGCTTGCTTTTTCTCTTCTTCTTCATACATCATTTTTCCTTACATTATCCAGCATCCTCCACACAACCTCTATCAGTAGCATCATTTTATCTACTTCACAACAGAGATGAGCAATGGACCGTGCTTGGCATGGTATGACCTAGGCTCATCGAGTCGAAAGTTTGACAGCATGGCCCATTTTAACAAAACCTCTGGCCTGGCACTGTCCTAGGCTCAGAGGTAGCGGGCCACACCAAGTACAGTCCGTTGGCCCGTTTGGCCCATGGTCCTAATGGGCCCCTTAGGCACGATCCGTAAAGACTACCTTTTTTTTAATTTCAATAGCAATTTTTAAATTTTACAATTTAACCTTCCAACAGCCATAAAATGACTAGTTTTAGAGATAATTTGGGAAAGCAATATCAACGGGCCATGCCAAACCACGACCCATCTTAAGGGGGCCGTGCAGGCGTGTAGGCCGGGCCGTGCTTGGTTTGTGGGTCGTGCCAGCCCAGGCCTTTATGAGCCGTGTCGCATCTGAGCCGCAGGTCGTAAAACCCCAACCCAGTCTGTCCCTTTATATGTGCCATGCTTGGCACGATCTATTACTATAGCAAGTGGGCCGCAACAATTCATATCGGGCCGGGCCGTGTAATGGGCGACCCAGCCTGATACCCATATCTATTTCATAAACCTTATTAGACTATTCTAGAAGCTTTTGTTCCTTTTCTCCTCTTTCTTTTTAATGTAGGCAATCTTAGCTAGGTACAGCATTTTTATCTAGAGTAAATAGGTGCTACTAAACTTATTTTCAATAGGAATCTGAACTTCTATTTGCCAACTTAGCCTTTCAATAAGACCAATAAACTTCCAAGTTAAGTAACCTTTTGTTTTAATTTTTGAGAAAGGAGGAGAGAGAATAGTATTGGGAATAGGCAGTTAAATTGAAATTAAAAGATTTTTTGGGTGCATATCCTTGTACATATAGTGTATTATATATTTACCCTCTGAAAATTACTATATGTACATATACCCCAGAAATCATCTCATTTCTAAATACCCTTCTCATTAGAATTTTACTTGAGGGTGTCAATAAATAGCCATTTAAATTATAAAATAATTTTATTATCCTTTTGTATTAATGCCCTTGAAAAATTCATATGAAAATATAGCTCTTTTTATTACAAACTGATTATCAAATTATTTTCATGCCTATTAACATAAAAGGGCAATAGTATCAAATGATGCTCAAAATGGTTATCTACTAACATCATCATAAAAAAATCCAGCAAGAGGATTATCCATGCAAAATAAGGATGATTTGAGGGGTATATATGCAAATAATAATTTTTAGAAGGTAAATATGAAATAAGCTATATTTGTAGGTTTTATGCAAAAAAAAAAACTACATAAAAGAAGAAATAAAAGAAAGAAGTAAT
>KE505095.1:113195-129071 GCA_000441515.1 Elaeis oleifera
GTAGGTTTAATAGCAAAAAAAAAAACTACAATAAAAGAAAGAAATAAAAGAAAGAAGTAATAGAATGAAATTTTGGCTAGATAAATATCATAGTCCCACATTGACTAATAAAAAGGGTGTCACATGGGTTTATTAGCTTAGGCCGGGCCTTCTCCTAACAGCTTAAGCATTTACAGTATAAAATCTTGACAAATGGTATTAGAGCTAGACCCATTATATATCACAATCTTTAATAGTCACCTGAGCCTCTCACTGAGGGATACTAGGATCGGCGAAGATCCGATAGGGTCAAGTAGGATGCAGGCCGTTGGTGCCCCCATATCTCACGAGTAGGAGCCAATTACGATGAGAGCATCATGAGATTGAGTAAGGAAGATTGTTACAATTTGACATTGACTAATAAAAGGGGTGTCACATAGATTTACAAGCCCGAATCTATCCTCTTCTCAACAGCTTAATCTTTTAAGTTATGAATCCTTGACATGTGGTAACAAAACCAAGTCCATGGTGCATCACAAACTTTATTAGTCATGTGGGCCCTCATTAAGGTATATCAAGATCGAAGACAAAGTATATCAAGATTGAAGACTTGGTAAGATCGAGTAGGACCTAGGCCATGTATGGACCTTCCGTCTCACATGGAGAAGCCAATTGTGACAAGAGCATTATGAGATTGGATGAGGGTGATTGTCATACTTCCACACTAACTAATTAAAAGGAGTGCCACATAGGTTATCAACCTAGATCAATCCTTCTATTAGTTTAAGCTTTAGGACTGTTAGTCCGTGACACAAGGCACACTAATTGTATATTTTGTTAGAATTGTCATTTTCCCAATATAAATACAAATAAACTTATGAAAATCTTATCTCTAAGATTGAATGCCTAAACTTTTCAAGATCTCACCAAGGATCTTTGGCACCAAAGCTATCAACTTGAAATAAGGAAAAGAAATATAACTTAATATAGTAAATGGTTTTGATGACATGTATGTGAGAGATAGAGAGAAGAGGTTTTTATTGCATTACTATCTAGTCTTCAGTGCAACTCTATTGGAAGAAAATAATTAGTTAATTAGACATCCATTAGGATAAATTCGATGCAACTCTATTTTATGTTTTTTTTCTAAAATAGATGATAAAAATAATAATAATAATAATAATAATAATAATAATAATAATGGATCCGACAACTATGGGCCAAAACAAATATCCATTGGTCTAAAGTAAATGAAACCAAACTCCTTTTTCCTTCTAAGAGAGGCCTCAACAAAAGTTGACTTCCTTAAAGGAGAGAGACCCTCCTTATATAGAAGAGGCCTCCGCCCCTTTCTTATCTCATCCAATACGGGACAAATCCAAAACTCCACCAACAAAGAAGCCAAATATTTCAAAGGGAGCTCCAAAAAAGTTCAAATTTCAAATTTATCTTATATTTTTTGTTATGGTTATAAGTTTCATAAGCAGCTCTTCCTTTATTTTATATTTTTTAAACTCATTATTATTAGGAAATGCTTAGGAACCCACGAAGTGGAGTTATCTAATCCAGATACAAGGGAAAACAAACTACTAGATTTAAACGTAAAATGAGGAGACTCCTCCAAATGGAAGGGGTGACTATCTGGACATTGCCCAACGCACACAAGTGAAAAGGGGCAAGTCATATTCTTCCAACAAACATTGAAACAGCCATCACAATCTTTCTAAAGTTATTTCATATTCTCTTACATCGTTCTAATTATTGGGACCAAACCCTAGCCTTCTTCATCTCTCCTTGCCTTGTATTTATTTCTAGAATTTTCTCAACAGTAGATCTTGTTATCCCGAATTTCTACTACAGAAAAGCAAACCTCCCGTTACCTCTAAAGGAACCTAACCCATAGGAGATCAAAAATGTTAAGGACTAGGCTGGGTCCAACCAAGTTGTAGTCATGCAACTATATGTAATTTATCAGAAGCTATATCTAGGTGAAATTTAACCTAGACCAGGCAATTCAAAACATGAAGCTTTTATCAAACTAAATTATAGTATAAAATCCATGCGGACCATATTACAATTCTTAATTATAAATTCATTTTTTTAACTTCAATTTTGCTGAGCCACATTCCTGAACACCTTCTAAAATGTTATAACCCAAGCCTTTTGATATAATCTTATTAACCTTTGATGATTCTATAGTCACATATATCAAAAATGCTCACCTGTTTTGATCCAATTTCTTTTTTTGGGGGCGCGGGGGTGGAGGCAAAAATAGCTGCATGTAATTTTTAAGAAGCCATATTTGAGTAAAACCTAACCTAGCCCAAGCAATGTAACATGAAGCTTTTCTTAGACCACCATACCATATTGTGAAATCCATGTAGACCCATATAGTATAGTTCGTAATTACAAACTAATTGTTTGAATTTAAATTTTGTCGGCCCACATTCCTTAATGCCTCTGGAATGTTAAAACCCAAGCTTTTGATTGGATTTACTTAAACTCTGATCATTCCATAGTCACATAAATCCCAAAAAGAAAAAAAAAAGAAAAAGACTTTACTTGATCCAAATCGAAAAAATTTCTATTTAGGGTCTGTTTGGATGGTTGGGTCCAAAATCTTATAGAATTCATGATCCAACCATAAAAATATTAGATTATAAGTTGGTCATGTCCGATATTTATAAGTATTTAAAATCATTTTTGAGTGGACTGATCCAGATCTCATAGGAAGAAAAAATGACCTCCGGACCACTCCATTCAAATATGGTTATGGATACTTATAAACAAATGGTCTGACCTGCTTATAGTCCATTATTTTTTATGTTCGAACCATGAATTTCATAAGATTTTGGACCCCATCATCTAAATTGGTCCGGTGCTAATTGCAATATTTAGATATAGATTTTATGTAAACTTAAGAGTTGTGGTCAAGTGAAAGTTCATAAAATGGACATCAAATACTTAGAACATCCGACACCCGGGGTTCCATATAACACCATTGCAAGAAAGAGTGAAGGGAAGAAAGGAGAAGAACAGGAAAAACCAGAACGTACGGTGCGAGTTTTGGGGCCGAGGGAGCCGTTAACTAGGAAGGCACTCAACGTGGACAAAGCAACGCCGCACCCAATCGCACGACACCCTAACAAAACAATAAATAAACAAAATCCACGCATCAACACAACACATATTATGGTCAGATAACAATAAACAACAAAAGAATGTGAATGACACGGGAGAGAGAGAGAGGAGACCTTGGAAGGTCTCCCAGGGATAGATTACTCCGTCGTTGTTCCGGTCGAAGAAGGCGACGTGCTTCTGCAGCGGAGTCAGGTCACCGCTGTTGGTCTCCTCCTCCTCCCCTGTACATGACAAACCCAAATTAATCGGAGAATTGTGGTCCAAAAGGAAGCCATGAGATCCATTTGTTTGGAAAAATTAACGGATAAGTAGTACCATGAGAAGATAACGATGAGGACGACATTGTAGAGAGAGAACTAGGGAAAGCAACGTGGCCTTGTCCCTGGGTTCCCTCCATCTTTATAAAGAGAGAGAGACAGAAAGTGGAGGGAAGTGGGGTTTGCTTCGCTTCGCTTTGGGTGGTGCACTTTCCACTTAAAATTTGTTTAACAGGCCACATTTACGTGGAAGCGATCGCCTGAGCAGCCGTGAAAGGCACTAAAGACCGCTCGACGGGTGCTGAGTGAACCACTGCTTGCCACGTTCCAAACTTCATATATAAATGAGGCAAATGAGGCGTGGACTTGCAGCCGGAGATGATCTTGCACAGCATTTTTATTATTATTATTTTGAATGATCCAGAGAGAGAGTAAGGGAAAGCAAAGTGGCCTTGTTCCGAGGTTCTCTCTATCTTTATCTTTATAAGAAGAGAGAATGGCTTTTGCATTGCTTCTCCCTTTAGTCTCTGAAATAGAAATTGGAATGGATGACTTTCCTGTCTAATTATATTCGCATTCCAACGCATTTGGTTGGCGGAAGTTTCTTAAGAAGAAATTGAAATATTTTATTCCTCTAAAATTCAATCCTTCCTGGCTTTCAGCATTTAAATTTGTTTCATGTTGAGTGGAAGCAATCGCGGAATAGTTGCTTTCTTTATAAGTTAGTTCCATATCGAGTGGATATGATAGCCTGAGCAGCCGTTAAGGCAATAATACAGCTCGACACCTGCTAGACTACGTTTCAAGCTTTATAAATTGCCGTGGACTTGAAGCTCTATCTTGAGACATTGATGTAAACCCCAAATCCCCAAGACAATACAGAGCTTCCCCGTTTTTTGAAAGAAAAAAGACCAAAAAGATACATACAACACTGTTGCAACAGAGAGGGCTGAAAAAATAGATCGAATATGGATTGAATACCAATATATCTATATCTATATTTATTTATTTGATGAATATAAATACAGATATGGATATTATTTTGATACAAAAGTTCATATCTATATTTATTTTAAATGATGTGGATATAATTTAGACTATAAAAATATGGATATAATTACAAATATAGCTTGGATGATTAAATTTTAGGATTATAGAATTAAAATATTATTAATAAATGATACAGCAAGTTAATAATGTATATTTATATGGATGTATATTTTATTAAAATTAATAAAATTATATAAAATTATATAAGATTATATATAAATTTAAATATTCGGATACGGATTGGATGGTTGTCTATCCATATTTATATCTTTTTTTCTTTGACGAATATAGATACGAATACGGATATTAGTTGGATCTTTAAATTTCTGTCCATATCCGAATTGATTTAAATATTAAAATAAATTTGAATGAATAATATATATATTATTTCACCTCCAGCGTCAAAAGGCAAAATTGACTAAAAAGCTGACTATGGTTCTCCGAATGCCATTGTACTCGTAGCACTTTCCTTGCTGATCTCTGGGATTGCTTTTTGTATTGACGTGCGGAAAGTGCATCAACGATCCAACCTCCCAAACAAAAAAGCCAACAAATATTATCTAATATGCAATCTCAAGACTCTGGTCTCGTAATTTTTTTGATTGTATTTTTTTTTTTTTGTATGGAAGACTCTGGCCTCGTAATTGGAATCCTGTTTTGAATAATGCCATCCAGCCCAACAATGCTGCTTAAAAGATTTTATGTGCCATATGGCATGTGATGGGAAGCATATATATAATTTACAAAGGCAGTACAATAGAAGGTGCGGTCATATTACCAAATAAAAACCTCTATCTGACACATGGTAATGGAGTTTATCCAATATCTTTTGCTTGGCATAATTAATTTCTAGGATTCTACTGCTAAGCGATCATGCACAGCAATTTTTTTTATTTGGGGGTGATATAGAGCAGAAAAATTATAACAATCCAGAACCTCATCCAGAAAAAGATTAGTCAGAAGATATTATTTATATTTTTTTATCATGTATAAATATCGAAGATCTTTCCAGCAAATAACTGATATGGAACTAAATACATGCCTGTATGGGTCTTTATATATGTCTTCGTTAAAGTTCTAGCAAACTCATCAGGCTAAAGATCCAAATTTATGCATCTCTTCATAAACATCACGATCAGTTCATATATAATCTATCCCAATAAATTCGTACTATAGTATCCGCTAATCCATATAGGTTATAAGCTGGGTCGGCTCTGATATTATTTGTAGCAATTCAGGGCCTTATCTAAAAATACTAGCTGAAGATAATATTTGGATTTCTTAGCTTTATATAAGTGCTCAAGTTTTCCCAGTAATAACCGATATATGACTAAATACACGTCCGCACGGATCTTCAAAAAATTTATAAAAATTAATTCTTAAATATATAATATCAATTATATAAAACTTATAAGTAGACGAATATAAGAAAAATCAAGTAAAACATAGTAAAGACTACTCAGCTTGCTTGTTATGAGCTACTGGTTGCCTTTTATCTTCTTCTGTTGTTGCTTGCGCAAAGATAGTAGTGGCTTGGGCTGAAGAGCTATGTATAGTCAGACTCGAGGCCCAACAACGTTGGCTCGAAGGAGATTCTACTATAGTTTTAACATGAACTTCATCTTCATATTCAGCAAAGAAGATCCCAAGATAATTTAAGATCCCTTCATCCCTACCTGCAGAATAGTCGTAATATTGTTCTTCAACCGTGGATCAATTTTGGGGCTAAACAATACATGTGATTTATCAACATTTACAAGTTGTCCCAACTGTTGACAATAATCAATCAAAATCATCCTCAAATTTCTTGCATTCTGGACTGTAGCCTTCATAAATAAAAGGAGATCGTCAGCAAACATAAAATGCGATATATGGGAACCATTTTTACCCAGGTCATAGACTGTCAAAGCACCATTTATAATAGCCTTCTGTAGTGATTTTTTTAGCATCTCTGGACATAACACAAACAAAAATAGGAAGAGGGGGCAATCTTGATGAAGCCCAATAGTAGAAGAGAACCATGGAGTTGGAGACCATTTATAAGCACAAACAATGAAGGTTGACTTACACAAGCTTGCACCCAAGTCAGAATAATTCATGAAACCCAAAGTACGTGCCTTAGTACTTCCATTAAAAACTACCACTTTATGTGATCATAAGCTCTCTCCATATCAGCTTTAATGATCATAAGTGCTCTACTCTTAGGAGCAAACTTCAAAGAATGCATCACTTCTTGGGTCACCAAGATATTATCAAAAATTATTTTACCTGCCACAAAAGCACCCTGCTCAATAGATACCAATTTAGGCATAAGACTTTTCATCATGTTGACCAAAATTTTGGCTACTACTTTATAGAGAACATTACACAAACTAATTGGTCTATAATCCTTTGGTTCTTGGGCAGAAGTCTTCTTGAGAATAAGGGTAGCATATGTTTTCTTCCAAGCAGCTGGCATAATTTCCATAACAAAACTTCCTACACTATAGTAACAACATCAGTTTGATAATAGACCAAAAAGTTTTAAAGAACAAGAAAAACCATCCGGGCTAGGAGCTTTTTCAGAAGGCAAACATTTGATTGTATTAACAATTTCGTTCTCAATCACTGCCCTTGTAAGAGAACAATTAAGCTGACTATCAATATGAAAATCAACTGGTGGAAGAAAAATAGGAACATCATGCAAATTAAGACACACTTCCTTTGAAAGTAATTCTGAAATTAAGCATCCCTAATACCTGCTTCAGAGGTCATTTCCAAGCCATCACTATTAATAATAGTTCATCCATTTGACATGCCTACGGCTCAGCTTTCTTATCCATTGATGAACTTCAGAGCTTCATGATTAGTTTACAAGAGGAACTCTTTCTGGACTAAATAATGTCGCCACTGCCGAAATATGCTGATCACCGCATAAACTCCATATCATATGTCAAATAGTTTAGCTTGGATCCGGATAATTTTTTGCTGTGGAAACAAATGGGTCGCCCCTCTTGACTGAGTACTCCACCGACCTCAGTAGAGGATGCATCACACTCCACTTCGAAGACTTAAGTGAAATCAGGAAGGGTAAGAACATCAGCAGAGATAATCTTCTATTTGATTTCTTCAAAAGCAGCCTGTGCCTCAGGAGTCCACTGAAATTGCCTTCCTTTCAAACAGCCAGTCATAGGAGACATCATCAAAGAAAAGTTTTGGATGAACCAATGGTAAAATGATGCCAGACCATGAAAACTTCAGACTTCAGAGATATGATGCAGTACCGGTCAGTTCTGTATAGCTTGGATCTTGGATGGATCAGCCCTCAGTCCTTCAGAGAAGATGATATAGTCCAGAAAGGTCAGGCTATCCACCACAAAACTGTATTTCTTGGGATTGACGAATAACTTCTCTTTTCTCAGTGTGCTAAGAACCACCTCGAGATGCTGCAAGTGATCTTCCAAAGTAGGACTGTAAATAAGTATATCATCAAAGTAAACCACAATGAATTTATCAATGTATGATTGCAGCATATGATTCGTCAGCCTCATAAAAGTACTCGATGCATTAGAAAGTCGAACGGCATCACCAGCCACTCATACAGACCCTCCCTCGTCTTGAAGACTGTCTTCCACTCATCTCTAGATTTGATGCGCAACTGATGGTATCCACTCTTTAAGTCAATTTTGGTGAACACCTTGGCCCCAGCAAGTTGATCAAGCATGTCGTCCGGCCTTAGAATCAAAAATTGATATTTGATGGTGATTCGATTGGTGACTCGACTGTCTATGCATATGCACAATGAACTATCTTTCTTTGAAACTAGCAGAGCAGGTACTGCACACAGACTCATGCTCAGACGGATGTATTCTTTATCCAACAGCTCCTGGATCTACCACTGCAACTCCTCATGTTCAGTTAGACTCATGCGGTATGTCGATTTGTTTGATAGACTCACCCTAAAACAAGATCGATGTGATGTTGTATGTCCCTTTCTGATGGTAATCTTATAGGCAAGTCTTCAGAGAATATATCAGTAATTTTAAAGTATAGGACATACCAAAGGTGGAATGTCATGCTCAGTTGACTCACCCTTCTACCACTGCTCGCAGATAGTCAGCCTCCATTGCCTCCTTTAAACAGGTGTGCTTTATTAGAAGATTGATGCTGGTCTCTGCTTTAGGTTTGGATAAGTCCTCTTCTTTCATCGATGCCAGAGTGATCATCTGATTATCCTTCCAAAAGGTATAGAAATTTCGACGGCCATCATGAATAACACCACAGTCATACTGCCATGGCCTTCCAAGGAGTAGATGATAAGCATCCATTGCAACAACATCAGACCATACCTTATGACAGTACTTCTATCCAATAGAGAACGAAACAAGATAGCTACTGTCAACAATCACCTCACTTCCTTTTTGAAACCAAGACAGCTTGTATGGTCGTAGATGCTTTTCGATGGCTAGATTCAATTTTGTAACAGCTTCTTGAGAGATGACGTTTTCACAACTTCCACCATCTATGATGACCTTGCAGACCTTCTTCTCAATGATGCGGTAGGTATGAAAATATTGATCCACCTCCAATCCTTTTTTTCTTCTCTTTTGGGAGCAAGTAAGCTCTTTCGAATAACTAGAGCCTCCCCGCTATCATCAAATAATGAGGAGTCCTCTTTGTTACCCGTTTCATCATAAATAAGCTCTTGTTCTACCTCAGATTGTTCTCCTTCTTTAATCAACAATTATTTTTCAGGACGTCCCATAGGCTTTTTACAATTGTTCCGCATGTGCCCAATCTCACCGCAATTGTAGCACCATAGATTTGATGAACCAATCGAAGTTGGATTTGAGGATGTTGTATCAGCAATACGAACAGGAGAGTTAGTAGTATGGCGTTGCATATCATCCTAATTTTTGTCGCTTGATTACTCTGTTGGGGTGGATCAGATCTGGGTATAGGTCTATGCTGTAGCTGATCCTCAGCCACAATCATCCGATGATACGCCTCTTTGACTATCCACATGGTGTGAAGCTTCAAGGCATCTTGGATCTGCTGTTATAGACCTCTAAGGTATCGCGTGGCCATCCACTCCTCGCTCTCTGTCAGATCGTTCCTAGCCATAAATTGGTAAAACTCTTTCATGTAATCATCCACGGATCTAGGACCTTGTCGCAGGTTTTGTAGGTGCTAGTATAAAGATTGCATATAGTTGAAGGGTAAAACTATTCCCTCAATACTTTCTTCATCTACTTCCAATCCTGGATCTTTGGTATGCCTCTGCGCTCTCTAGTTTTCTTCAACTGTTGCTACCATGCAGAAGCTTGACATGTCAATTTAAGGTAATAAGTTTTATCTTTGTATCATTAAGTACTTCCTTGTATTCGAAGATACACTCGATCTAGTCCAATCAATCAAATAACACCTCCGTTTGTAGATTGTCTGAATATTCAGGTAAGTCTACTCTGATAGAGTTGAACCAATGGGTTGATCGCTCGAATAATTCTCCACGATCCACTCATCGATGTGTGGGAAGATTCTCATGAAAAGGATTTTTGAAATCTAAAAACTTTTCTTCCGATCTGTGATCATCAGATTTCACCTCGGATCTCACATCACGATTTCTAACTGCGTAAGATGCGCAGTCAGATCTGCCATTTGTCTCTTCAAATCTTCACATTCCAACATCAGGTCCTATTCCCATTGCATGATTTCTTCATGGACTGCTGCTTGATTCGCAGGTTGGTTCTTCTTACGACCACCACTCACCATCTGAACTATAGGAAAGAATCAACACTCACAGATCTAAAAGGGCTCTGATACCAATTGACACAATCTATAGTACGACGATCGTTGGAAAAGAAGGATGGAAGATGCACGAAATAAAGAAAGATAGAGAAAAGAAGAAAAAATTCTCTTCTCACAAGTTTTGATTCAATAATTCCAAAATAAATTGATTATAATAATAGCCAAGGGCCTTATTTATATATAGTGTAAAAGTCCTAACTCAATCAAAAGAAAGAATTTGAAAGAAATAAATACTAAATAAATCAAACATAGATTTCATGTCGGACTAGGACTCTTGCGCGCTCCCGTAGGCCTATCAGATGATTGAATTAGACTTTAAAATTTGTAGTGATGATGAAGCTATTAGTCTTATAGAGCTTGAAAAAAGTTTTCAGAATGGATCAACTGAGGTATTATGACATCAGATGATAAAGTTATAATCTTTTTACTGAGACTGTGTCAAAATTGTGCAGAAATCGATGGTACCTCGGATATACCTCGGATACTTCAGTATATACCTCGGATTGCTCAGTGTATACCTCGGATATCTCAGTACATACCTCGAAAAGCTCAGTGTATACCTCGGATGCACCATGGATACTTCGGATCAGTCAGTATCCTGACAAATATAATGGTTGTCAAGTCAAAATCGTACCCTTTCAGATCCTATCCCTCAGATTCAAGTATCTAGTAGCTATGACGTCTGCATCATCCTCTCCTGACTGGAAGAACTCATCCTCGAGTTGGTAACCTCCTCATCTGATGAATCGCCTATATAAGAATTAAATGCTTCATGTTAAACACATCAGATATTCGAAGATGACTTGGTAAGTTCAACTGGCAGGCATTGTCATTGATTTTCTTTACTATCTCGAAACGACTCATCTTACATTGGCTCAGTTTGTTATATTCTCCCATCAGATACCGATCTTTGGTTAAAACAGTCCGCACATAGTCGTCAACTTCAAAAGTTACCTTCTTTCTATGTTTGTCTGCAGCCTCCTTGTACTTGGCATTGCTGGCTTCAATCCGTTCTTTTACTGATTGATGAATAGTTCAGATATCTGCCACCAAATTCTCAGCTTTTGCATTGGATTGTCTTCTAAAATTGATGGGGTTAAGTCCAAAACACTGCTTGGGTTCAGTCCATAGACAATTTGAAATAGGCTGTAGCCTGTACTTCTATTTACTGAATAATTAAATGCGAACTCAGCCTGTGCTAAGGTCAAATCCCACTACTTTGGGTACTCGCCAATAAGACTCCTTGATAAATTTTTCAAGCTCCTATTAATGGACTCGGTCTGACCATCTGTTTGAGGATGGTATGCTAAACTGAACTACAAAGTAGTTCCCAAACTCCTCCACGGGCTCATCCAGAAATGACTCATGAACTTTGTGTCTCAGATGTAATAGATTTGGGCACTCCATGGAGTCGTATAATCTCTTTGAAAATAACTGAACAACGTTTGAAGTATCCATGGTCTTATGACAGACGATGAAGTGGGTCATCTTAGAAAATCGATCCACGACCACAAGGATCGAATCACTCCTCTGATTCACAAGCAATCCCAACACAAAATCCATGCTAACTTCGTTCCAGGGATGATCAGGAATAGGTAAAGGATTGTACAATCCGGCATTGATCGTTGTTCCCTTAGAAACTTGATAGATCCGGTATCGTTGCACATGGCGAGTCACATTATGTTTCATCTTGGATCAAAAATATTTGCTGTGGATCAATGTGAGAGTCTTATCTCTGTCGAAATGACCCTCTGCATGAAGCTCCTGTACTATCTTCTCTCACAAAGAATAATCGGAGATACAAAGCTATACACCTCGAAACAAGAAGCCATCATGTAATTGAAAATCAGTTCGTTCATTAGAATGTACCTCTTATAGAATTTGGCCAAAGTTCGGATCGCTGGTGTAGAGGTCCTTCAGGGTATCAAATCCAATCACCTCTACATGAAGTACTCCTAGCAGGTTGGCCGTCTGACTTAATGCATCTACCATCTGATTCTGAGCACCAGATTTATATTTCAGAATAAAGTGAAACTCTTACAAGTAGTTCACCTATTTGATATGCCTGTGGCTTAGTTTTCTTATCCATTAATAAACTTTAGAGCTTTATGATCAGTGTACAAGATAAACTCCTTCTAGACCAAATAATATTGCCACTGTCGAAGTGCGCTAATCACCGCATAAAACTCTGCATCATATGTCGAATAGTTCAACTTGGACCAAGATAATTTTTCTCTATGGAACAAATGGGTCGCCCCTCTTGACGAGTACTCCACCGACCCTAGTAGAGGATGCATCACACTCTACTTCGAAGACCTTGGTGAAATCAGGAAGAGCAAGGACATCAGCAGAGGTAATCTTCTATTTGATTTCTTCAAAAGCAACCTGTGCCTCGGGAGTCCACTAAAATCGTCTTTCTTTCATATAGTTAGTCACAGGAGACATCACCAAAGAAAAATCTCGGATCAACCTGTGGTAAAATGATGCCAGGCCATGAAAACTTCGGACTTTAAAGATATTGCACGGCACCGACCAGTTCTGTATAGCTCGAATCTTGCATGGATCAGCCCTTAGTCCTTCAGAGGAGATGATATAATCCAGAAAGGTCAGGCTATCCATCACAAAACTGTACTTCTTAGGATTGGTGAATAACTTCTCCTTCCTCAATGTGCTAAGAATCTCCTCGAGATGTTGCAAGTGATCTTTCAATTTTATATAAAAGTACCTATCCATTCCAAATATAAGTTAAAAGTAATTAACCATTTTGATTGAAATTATCCTTATATCCTTATACCCTTTAAAATACTACAGTATTACATTATCATAATATAATATTTTTTTATAATAAAATAGTATTACATTATATTAGTATAGTATTTCTTTATAATAATGCAGTATTGCTTTGTTGTATTATATTAGTGTAATATTTTTTTACAATAAGATAGTGTTACATTATATTAGTGTAGTATTCATTTATAATAGTACAGTATTGCTTTATTGTATTATATTAGTATACTATTCCTTTACAATAAGATAGTATTACATTATCATAGTTATTACAAATAACTGAACCAATAGAGACAACAAAATCTATCTTCAAAAGGAGGGAATCTATCTCTAAAAAGTATCTGAGACAGAAAGTTCCATCTTTGATAGCTGTCTCTGCAAGTTGCATCACTAAAGGAATCAGAGACGGATCTATCGATATGGCTTTTTCAGAAATAGCTGTCCCATCACTACATCATCTCTAAAGATAGCCATCTCTAATATGATTATTTTTTGATTTTTTTAATCACCATCTCTAAGCGATCTCCGATGATTGCCATCTTGAATCATCACCATTGATGCCATCTCTATTTCATCTTTAATCTTAAAATTATTTAATTAATTTAAATAATATTATTCATATTATATTTATATTAATTATAACTAAATCTAATTTGGTATAGATCAACAATTATTAACTATAATTAATAAAATTATTTTCGAATTACTAATTAATCATATGATTTTTTAATTTTAAAGAAATTAGGGCATTTCGGAAGCATTGGAAAGACAATTTTCAGCAATCCGGCACCAGCCGGTTGTGTCCTTGGCAGTGTGGTCGGTCATCAGGCCTTCAAGTGGACAGGCAGCCGTTGGAGAGGATTGTGTGGCTCCACCGCATCAGCCCCCTCATCACGATCGCCAGTGCCTGATCAGCATCAGTCGCATCCTCCCCGACATGACCGACATCGAACCCTTCCTTGGCCGGTTGGAGTTGATGGTGGCCCTCGATCGTCGAGCCTTCATGCAGAGCGGACATCTGCTGGAGAGGATCGCACAGCTCCATCGCATCCACCCCCTCGCCACGGCCACCAGCGCCCAATCGATGTCAGTCTTATCCTCCCCGATATCACCGACATCGAATCCTTTCTTGACCGACCGGCATCGATGGTGGCCCTTGATTGCCGGGCCTTCACGCAGAGCGGGCATCCATCGGAGGATTGGCGTCGGTCTCATCCTCTCTGACATCATCAGCATCGATCGAACTCTTCCTTGGCTGGTCGACATCGACGGCGGACGACGGCCCTCGATCATCGGGTCTTCATGTGGAGTGGGCATCCATCGGAGAGAATCATGCTGCTCGAAGCGTTACACCCTCGCTACAGCCTCTAGAAGCTGTGCGAAGAAGAAATAGTGGGGTTGGGCTGGTGCGCTTATTTTTTTTGGTAAAGCTAGCTGTCGCATGCTAGCTAGCTATTGGTTTCTATTTGCCACGGCTATTGGGGATGGCTATGCTAGTTTTTCAACAGAGATGGCTAAATCATCTCTAAAAATATATTTATTTTTAAATCTCTCGTCGCTATGCCGTCTCTAAAAGTCCTACTGTCTGTAATCCATCTCTACGCCGTCTCTAATACTCAATTAAATAAAAATTTAATCTCCATCTCCACACTGTCTCTATACCATCTCTGAAAATGAATTTCTGAGACTGCTTTTTAGCCATCCCAGATGAACCATCTCTAAAACTATACTTTTCTTGTAGTGAGCGTAGTATTTCTTTATTGTAGTATTACTTTACAACAATGTAGTATTGCTTGATAATAGCATAGTATAACTTTATAATAGTATAATATTACTTTATAATAATATAGTATTATTTTATAACAGTATAGTATTATTTTATAATAGTATAGTATTGCTTTATAATTGTAAGGATAATTGGATCATTTCATCCCATTTGGATAGTTACTTTTAAGCTATATTTCAAATAGGTAGGATCTTTTATTTGAAACTTAAGTGGATAGTCATTTTTAAGTTAAACCTAATTTGATATTTTTTATTAGTTTTTCTAAAAAATCTTGAGCACGCAAGGGCACAAAGTTAAAAGGGACCACAATACATGGATATGCAAATCACTGAAAAGAAAATGAGACACACAAATTATGGTTTAGCATAAAAAAAATAGTGAATGGGGCATCCAAATCATACAAAATGGACCACACACATGGGTTATAGAGCCAAAAAAAATTCTTAAAAATTGTTGGACACCAATCATTAAAGCAAATGTATCACAAGTGGAACCACAATACACCACATACTAGTGAACAATATATTTAAACATGATTAAACCATAAACTTGTCATGGGAGATATATATATAGAACAAAGAATTGCATGTACAACAACCATAAATCTAAGGTTTCCAAGTGAAATGGAGTGCAAACAAATATCAGCCTCAAACAGACGTTGTAGCATATAGTGCAAACTACATCAAGTGTTTTCAAGGAAAATTTTAAAAGGTATTGTTGATCAAAGAGGGTGAAGTTCCCATCATGACTCAATGGAGTCTTTTTAGCCTCTATGGATGCTTGCTTTGGAGGTGTGCAAAATTGGAGAGACGGCCAAACCTATGCAAAGAGCCGAAATCGGTTGTTGCCAAAAAATCACTGAGGGATGGAGGACAAGAGCAAGGATTTTTGAAAGAAGGGTTGAAATTGAGAGGTGGGGGCTACTCAAAAGACAGTTTGAATAAGCTCAAAGAGAGAGGGTATTTTTATCATTTGAAATGGAAAGCTAATATCATTGATTGACGAATTGATGGATAATTTTAAAATAATTTTAGAATTTGAAGGTCCGTTTGGAATCTTTTAAAATCAAAAAGATATATATATATATAT
>KE505095.1:129091-168643 GCA_000441515.1 Elaeis oleifera
ATATATATATAAAGATAGGCTCTAAGTTGAAGAGGTGTTTCTATAATTTTTTTTGATAGAATAGAAAGATTCTAGTACGAATACATCCTACAAAATTAAAAAAAATCATAAAAAATAGAAAAAAACATATGTATAATTAGTTCACAAAATGCCACTAGAATGTTCTGTCAAATAAAAGCTATCTAATCTGCCATATTATTTGCGTCACAATATATATGAGTAGCTCAAAATATACTACAACTCCTAGTTATCCTCCAAACATCCACTAACAAAGGAAGCCAATCCACCAGCTGGGCTTACCTCGAATCCACCTATTACAATTGCTTAGTCGCTCCCGATGGTAATATGGTCAGCTCTTAAGATAAACCCCGCATAACTAATACCTTCTTATGTTGCTCTCAATTCAGCTCTAGGACCTAAAATATCATAGATTTGTTTACCACTAGCACCAATAAACCTAGATGGAGACCTCTAATCACAAATCCTACACCTTCTTTGCTGCCTCCATTAAATACATTATCATTGAAGTTCATCTTAAGAAAGCTAGGAGGTGGGTCTCTCGAGTGAAGAAGATCATCCATTGTACAACTAATATCGAGGAGTTCTACGTATACTTAGCTGTTACAAGCTCTCTAATTGCAAGAGGATGAATAACTTTAGCTGCTTGTGAGAGCGCTCTCTCTATAACGAATCTCAGTGCCCAGATATTGCTCCCAAAAATAGTGGCATTTCTAGTCAAATAGATAAGCAATAAAAGCAGCCCGAGTGCCTTGAAAATTAGAAGAAACTCTGCTCCTGTAGCTCTTCAAAAAAACAAGAAAGGTCTCGATTGGCGATGTAGGCCCAGGATCAGTATGGGAATACTGTCCTTTTTTTAATTTCAACTCATCTCTCCTATATTATTAAAAAAACAAAGATAGATGTGATTATTTTTTTTTCTCTTTCTTCGATGGAGCTTAGCATGTGTGTAATTTTTTTAGACATGGGATCCATTTTGGTTTCATGCATAATTACTTCTATTTAAAAGAAGACTTTAAGTCTAGAAAAATTTTATAAATAATTAGATAAAATAATTAAATAAATTAAAATTTAATTGCCATATAATTCTAGAACCGTTGGAAGGGGATGGGATGAAGTATAGGAGGATGTAAAAAATTTCCCACGTGCAATAAGGCCAAGTTCTGCATGGGACATTTTGGTGTATTTTCTTTCCTTGGTTAAAAGAATGCATCTTCATAGTTAGTGAGGCTAGACAAAGGAAATGGACCATTGTACATTAGCGGATGAGTAGATAGTGAATAATTATAGAAATTATTGTATAGGTATATCACTTTATTATTCTTGCAAATTATACTTTATTGTGTAAATAAGATATTGTATTTTAAGCTTGAATGTAGTTTGATTCTACCATTAAGCACTCACTAGAATGATATCACCTCTTGCCACTTGGGCAAGAGATGGGGTTCAATTTGGTTGGGTTGACTCCCAGGGATAGAATAGGCATATGATAGAAAAAGATAGAGACCACCCTTTCAAATCTCAAAAAAAAGAAAAAGAAAAAATATTTTGATTTTCACTTGATTTTAACTTGATTAGAGTCCAATTTAATATAAAAGCCTTCGAAATAGACTCTCGTAGCTCATTTATAAATTAGACTCAATCGTGCTAGATTAAATACAAAATCAGAAGCAAGGTTAATCCAATACGAGTTTGATAAAACCCAACCTCAAGCACTCACCCTTCTGGGGTACGAGAATTTGAACATACTCCCACTCATGGTTACAAACAACCAGGCAAAAGTTAATGATTTGAAATCTCCAAAAAAATTGATAAATTTATTAGAAGTTCATAAATATTTTGGAGAACCAGGAATATAAATAGTAAAATTGAAAAATATGGGTTCTCTAAAAAATGTAATTTTGTTAAGTATAAAAGAGTAAATAATAAGAAATACTAATAAAAACTTTGCTGCCCATGGTATTTGGGAATAGTAAATATTTTGGTTTGATTTGTTGGAAAATTTTTTGTGCATCGTGGGTGGTGTAGAAAACCCGACATGGAGCACATCGCCTTGTCCGATTGGTCCATGTAGTCATCACTTTCCAACGCACACTTAATGCTTGCAACTTTACTTTTTTGTTTAAAGTTTTGAATGATGAAAATACTCTTATTCTCTGAAAAAATTATGACATCCTATGTCTATATTATGATTTTCTGTGTCCAAAGAATCATAATTTTTGTCCACAAGATGTCATAATATAAAACAAGATGTCATAATATGCACAAGATGTCATAATTTTTTTTAAAGAACTGGAGCATTTTTGTCATTTAAAATTTTAAATAAAAAGTAAAGTCATTAAATACGTATTGGAAAGTGGTTGGATAAAAATGTCCATTCTATATTATGACATCCTGTATGCAGGAAGTCATAATTTGACGCAGGATGTCATAATATGCACAGGATATCATAATTTTTGGATCATATTACGACATCTTGTATATAGAAAATCATAATATACCATATAATGTCATATTTTTTCCAAAGGATAGAAGTATTTTATCATACAAAATTTTTAACAAAAAAATGAAGCTGTAGTCATTAAATATGTATTAAAAAATGATGACTATATGAATCAATTACATAAAGTGATATATTTTATATCGGATTTTCTATACTGCCTGCCTGTGGTGCACAAAATCTTTCTCTTGATCTGTTTTTGGAGAGTATAAGGATCATTTGGCCCATGGAAAAATCAAGAGGCGGGAACATGATAACATGCTCGCAAGCTCCCACTCAACAAAGTACTGGGCCGGGAGCTTCAGCCCAGTCCCACATTATTTTGGATCACGCCCCGTCCTGTACTTCCTTGAGAGCGCCCATTCAGCCCACAAGCACTCCTACGTGTAACAAATGGCTGGTCCCACGCATGGCGTAGAGTTGAATCATGGGTTGCCACGTCCTATACTAAGATGCCCGAGGACCTTCTGTGTGAGCTGCTGGCGCTCCATAGAACTTTCATTTGGTACCGCAGGCGACCTCTCTGGTGTCGATAGCTCCGCCATTTCCCATTTTCTACTGTCGCCAAAGGAAGCCTTCAGAAAAGAGAGGGAAAAAAAAAAAGGAAGAGGAAAAATCCCTCTTCGAGGTCGCTCATGGCGGAATCAGGGTTTCTCCTGTGACCTCGCCATCTTTTATCCCATAATCTTGTTACCGATCGTCAAACTTCTACGTTCTTCGATAAATCTCGTAGGAGATCTCGTTTATGCTTCCGTGGGATGGAGTTGAGGTTCGTTCACCTCCGATTCGACTGAGGAAATCCAAGTGTTAGGTACCCTATTTTCCGTGGTTTATTTTTTCTCCATTATTTTGGGTCTTTTTGGTGAATTTACTATTTCGTTTTTTGAGGAAGAAAGGGCGGATTTTGATGTTATCTATGATCCAACTCGTTAGGGCTTGCAATTGATGAATTGTCTTCTTCTTCCAGTAAAGAATCGATATCTAATGGTTCCTTGTATAGGTCTTGAGCGTATAGTATGTATAATTGGCCAGTAGAAAAAGCTGATGACCTTCCTGGATCCTTATATAAGGATATGTGTAAAACTAACTTCTTTTCTGCTTTTCTTTGATGGAGTGATAATTGTGGTGTAAAATCCTTCAATCATAAATGATGACAGCCTCAACTGTGCTGCCTTGGTTCTAGTAGTGTACTTGGACTTGTGCTCTTCGCATTTATGTTGTATCAGTTCAGGAGCTTTATTCTTGCTTATCAGTGTTGCATGGCTGGATGGTTGATATCCACTCATAGTGAGGTTTATGTGGCTTTTCTTGAATGTTCTGTTGCTAGTTGCTACCTAAATATAATGAACAAGTCTGATCCATGTATCCTTGACTAGCTAACGGTACTTTGCTCACCATTTATTCCTTTAATGAATGATAATATTCGAACAAAATGAAAGAAATTGTGAAATTTAGATAAGATAAAGAAACATGATGGCGATGTTTCTGCCAAAAAAATTAGGAATCAAATGGGAGAGGGTGTTTGATCACAAACAAAGAGGGAAAAAGGAGACAATGAACCTAACCCTTAGGATCTGCATTGCGAAACATGATCCCCATTAATACTCGCTATTGTTTTATTTCTTTTGCCCCTAGCATAAATGATCAATGATGATCTGGTTCAGAAATGTAACCATTGTTGTGGCTTTTATCCTCATCCATTTTCTTTTAGATGACGATTCCTGCTACCTACGTTTTCAAGAAGTTGCCTATGTTCATGAACAGTCAGGTAAATAACTTGAAGAATCCAAATCATAGTGTAGAACTCACTGGATTGGACTCATTGACCATGCTGAGTTGTGCTTTTTGCCATTTCAAAGCGCATAAGTAATAATTTATTCCATCGTAAGAGTAAATGAACTAATTTACATTTATGTCTCGATATTATTTTTGGTAAAAGACCAAAGAAAGAGTTTATTTTGAATTATATAATCCTAGATCAAAGCATAAAATTTGTCGGATTAACTCTTTAACAACTCAAACTTGTGTTTTATGCCATTAAAGTATAAAACTAATCATTTTATTCCATGCAAAAATGGATAAAATTTTGTGCTGAGAATTGATAATTGTGTCTCAATATGGATGGTTTAATTTTGTGGTAAAAGGTAAACCAGAGCATAGATTAAACTTGTAAAACTTGTATTTTGAAGAATGTTTGGGTACCTTTCAAACTTAAAATATGCACGATAAGATCAGTTTTGATGTATAAATCAAGATGCTCCACAAAGAAATGGATCATCATCAAAGCATATCAAGTTTGGGGATAATAAGTTAGATTCATGATTAAATTATGAAGCAAGGAGTCAGGAGTGAGTAAAGTTGAGAAAATTTAGTGAATACCATCAATCAAAAGTAGAGTTACAAAGTGTTTTCAAATGGTTTTTATATGTGTATTATAGATACCATATGATCTAGCAAGGACTGAAGGATTCTGCTTAAGTGGCTATAGAAGAGGCTGGATGATTCACAGGACTTACTTCTTGAGAATCGTGACCGATACATACTTGAACCTCTCATAAGGGTTGATGTAGAAGGATTGACTTAGTTAACTGTAATCTAGCACCACACATGTGCAGTGCATGTGACAAATTTAAGAGGTTGGAGCATCTAATTGGTGTTCCTAGTCGCATCAAGATTATTTAGAATAACTCCCTTTTAATTTGAAGTAGATAGATATATATTATCTACAAATTGTTGTATATACCTAGAAATATCTATTATGCATACATATTTGTATATATGTATGTATGTACACATATTTTGATGTATTACATATGCATACATACCCACTTTTCTTAATATGCCTCTTGTTTCTCTCCAACACTGTGAAAACTCTGAAAAGGAGTCCCTAGAGGACTTAGAGGAGTGTGCTCTGAAAGAAGAGAAATACTTAAAGAGGCTAGTGCATCAAATTGAACATGCAGATGTCAAGGCATGCTGGTGTGTTTAAGTTCAGTTCTAGAATATGGTAGGTTAGGTATCAAACATGAGTTCATTTTGATGCTTATGACTAAATAATGTATTTTAGGTATTAGGAATTCCCAATTTCATGGATGATAACTGATAGATTGGGAATCAAAAGTCAAACGAATTGGTAACAGGATTCAAAGAATGTTTTGGTTAGTTACACTATAGAAACAGTCTAGGAGGAGTGATATTACCATCTAATTGGCATTAATGAAAGTAAACTGGGATTGGAACAGTAAACATAACTTAGGTACTGAACTTCTATTATGTTCTCAATGCACATCAAACACATTACTTTTTTTTGCCTTTGGTTGTGTTATGCTTAAGGCTGGAATAAGGCTTGGAATAAGCCTCATTCCTGCCAAACCTGTTTAAATTAGAATAAGGAGGAACAACTGATTTGGTCAAATGTGCTTAAGTGACAGTTGAAACTTATTCTTCAGGTGGTAAGGCCCTATTTTAATTCTGCCTTCCTTACACGGACAATAATATCCTTAGCCCTATATGTATTCTGGCCAGGAATTAGAAATTTCTGCCATTTTCTTGTTCTCAAACCCCACACAACCTTTAAGACATGGGAGCTCTGATCTTGTGAGTGGCTTTGCACAGAATGGGGATCCACAATAACACAGTGACTTCTTTCATGGCGTTAACTAGGATGTTATGTATGGTAGTAGATGTTAGTACTTATACAAGCTAGTTAGCATTTAAGTTGCATGCAAGGATAATGCAACAAATTTGTTCTAGTTCATTAGATGTTCTTGGTTCCCAACAAAACCATTACTTTATGTAGACTATAAGAGATTACATTTAGTATATACGAGTAGCAGCAATGAGAGTGGTTCTACATGATGTTGGGTTCATTGTGACTCACTGATATCCCGACATTGCTTCGCCTAGAAGCTTCGAGTTATAAATGGATATATAAATGTTCTCTCCTTTGTGAATGTTGCTTTTAGAAAAATCCTTCCTGCCATTTAATCTTTATCATCAATTTTATACTTTGCAATCAACTGTGTTAATCAAACCATCACCATAAGAGTTTGAATCCCACATATCTCACTCTACTTCTGTTAGACCTTCATGTTCTTACTTTAACTTCCAAGTTTAAACAACATTAATCCTCCATATCTGTATTAAAGTGTAGAACCATGATTAAGATTTGGGCCAGTTCACCTATTGCCCCACATTAATGAAATCAGAACTGATATTTCTCCCTGTCAAAGCATGTCCAAAAGATTTGATCAAGTAATGCTTGGATGCAACATTTGGACAGTCACCTCAACTGATTCATAGTGGTTCTAGCCTTTTACTTTTGGAATCAAAAAGTAAAGTTAGATTTCACCTCATCCACGTCCCAGTCATCATAACCCTAAACACCAGAAATGATCTACATTGCTCTCTCTCCTCCAAGTTATTGACGAAAAACTTCTTAAATATGCTCACATACTTCATCATTTGTATTCGCATTATTATCATGTCTTGGAATCATTCATTGCTTGCTTCCCATAAAAAATGTGCCACTTAAAAGACACCCATAAATTCAAATCCACTCTAATAATCGCCACCCTTACCTCCAAATTACTGTCCTAAGGTAAATACACCCACTACTTGTTTTCGAATTATATATCTGGCCTCATTCACCTGACATCTATGACCAACCTCTTTGATATCAAGGTTTCTGAGCTTCCTAATTTTTATCCATTTTTAATCATATATACTTTTTTTCTATATTTCTTTGTACTGTTGCTTTTGTTGTTTGTGCTATCTTGAGGTGTTCCTTTAGGAAAAAATATTAGATGTTCCCTTGAAAGACTTCTATACTTCAGGTCACATGCTATTTAGTGCTCATGCTAGAGCTTCTATTTACCTAACCATCCCTGCTTTTAGATGCAGTCGATGTCCCCTTATGAAGCATTCTTTTCATTAATAGTGTTCAGTCAAGACCAACTACTGGTTCTTTATAGTATAGCTTGTTTTCTTTATCAGTAATACTTATAGTCTCCCATTTGAGGATATTGTTGACTGTGAGTAAACCCTTTTTTTTAATATCTTGGACTTTCCAAAATTTATTTTATTTTAGATATAATACTTTCCATATAGTTGTTTTTGATATTGCATCTGAAAGTCCTAAGCCCCAGTTTAGAAAGTGGATGTTGTTTTTGTGGATCAGCAGGTTTTGTACCAGGTAGGTGTAATTTTGGTAGGTTCAGTCTGGACAGGGCCTTATTTCTGATGGGATAAATGCTGTTATCCCAAATAATAATTGCAGTTGGGTTCTTGTGCTGTTTGGATGCTGTCTGAGGATAATAAAGAAAAATTATTTTTGATATAATGGACAAATTTATCCTTGCAATTTCCTTTGTCTTCGAGCCATTTGATAACAAATAACAATGATAGATTATTTTAACGTTCCATTAAGTGTATTAAAGTACTTGACTGATTTAACATGATCATTAACGTATGATACATAAATATTGTTCAGGTAGAAATCAGAATTTTTTTTAGGTGTTGTATAGTAGAAATACAAGCTAAGTGCAGGCTGGAAGACCAATTATAAAAGTTAGAGTCAGGTCGCTTTGCCGAAGTTATGTACAGATCAGGGTTGGATGTTATTTAAGGTAACCAGTACCAATGTTCTCTTCATCTTTGAGAATCATTGATCCTTCATATTTTCTGTGATGTATTGATGTGTATGTAAGCTTCAATTTTGGTAAAAATCTAACATTTTTTTTTGGAATAAAGTCTTTAGGACAAATTTTTTACCCCTAGTATAGGTTCCGGTATTGAGAGTTAATCTTTCATGTGCTGTACTGTAATCTTTCATGTGCTGTACTGAGTTTGACTTTGATGCAGATAGTGTGGTTGATGGATATTAATTTCTTTATTAAGTTCATTAAAAAGTAACCATAGTGTTAGCAGTGGCTGTGTATCTGATTTTAGCTGTGCTACCTTTTCTGTTTATGACAGTTTTCTTCATGAGATGGCTTCTTCCCAGCATGTTGAAGTGGAGGCAGCCAAACTTTTGCATAAACTTATTCAAGAGTCAAAGGATGAGCCTGCAAAATTAGCAACGAAGCTTTATGTTGTATGTATCAATTTTCATATCAAGCAAGAACTCTCAGCAGCTTCAGTTAAACCTAATTTTGTAACCTGATGCCTATCGATCTGAACTTGCCCAGATATGCCAGCATATGAAATTAAGTGGAAAGGAGCAGTCGTTGCCGTATCAAGTTATATCAAGGTGAAGGACTTGTTACCTTGTTCACAGATCCAACTACGAGTCTTGGTTGTCATATAGAGGTGTTCTTGTCCCTTTATTCTTCTCACCAAATATGATTCCAAATACACTAGAATTCTCTCAAAGTCTTGAAAAAGGGGATTTTCTTCAGACTGAAAACTATGAGTTTTCTCAGTAGAATACTCTTGAAGCTGAAACTTCAGACTATCACACCGGACCATATGTAACTATTATACAAAAGGAGCATGTTTCTGCAAAATCTTTTAAATAATACTGAGGAAGACTGAAGATAGGGTAATGGATTTTAATATGCGAATGAACTCTTTATTTGCTTCCACCTGCTGCTAGACATACATGAGGGAAGCCATATCATTTAGAAATGCCTTCAAACACAAGCACCTGTTGTTGAGGAACAATTAATGCTCTAAATGACTTAAATAATGAGGCTTGCCCTTCTGGTAGCGATGGACTTGAGGGTGACCTACAATCAGATCTTGCTAAAACTTTGCACTGATCTTCTATCCAACTAGTCTTGCATATTAACAGGTTTTATGCTGTACCAAGAACCTTTTCAATGTATGCTCCATCCAATTGCTATAGCAGTCCCAATATTCTAATTGAATGGTTTCATGGTTTGTTATCTAACTTTAACCATGTTCTCAAATTTCTATCAAAATTCGTAATTGAAGCTGAAATATTCTAGTTTTACTTAGAGCAAATCTGAAAATTGAGCTAGCTTTGGAACTTCAGATAAAACTGACATTTGAGATCAAATTGACTGTATAGGTGAGCTGTCAATGCAAATTATTGTCATTTCTTCATTTTGTTCGATCAGAAAAGCATTTTCTCTAGTTGTTGGGGATTCGAAAGTTTTAGAAGCTTTGCAACTATCGATTCCCAAGGGATAATGGGAGGAAAAGATTTTGATGAGGATTTGCCTATTAAAAAAATCAAGTATCATGGTATTTAGATAGTCTCATATTAGATTGCCAGCAAATGCAAAAATGAGATATTCTGCTTTAATATACTTTGTTAACATTCTAAAGTTGGGAGAAATAATTTTAATTGTCTAGTTTAATGATATATAATTTAATTTAAGCCCTGTTCTTTATTGTTTCTATGTTCACTAATTTAGTTTTTATATTTTAATTTTATGATCCTCAACCAAAATTATTTAAATTGAACCTGAAACTACTTAAATTGCTGAAATTGTGGAAACTGAGTCTCATTTAGCTCAGAGCCAAAGAAAAAAAAAATCTCATTTAGCTTGGTCAAAATTGAAACTGAAATTGAGATTTTGAACCTTGATTTTAACTTTTGATAAAATACTGCATTTTATCTTTGCCAATTTTGTTATGTTACTGATTTATATGGTTTACTTCTTTTTCAGCACTCCATGATTAATCTTTTTACATCCCTTCATACCAACACCACCCCACCCCACCCCACCCCACCCCACCCCCCAACCCCACCCCAGCCAATCTGTCATGGTAAGTCAGTTTAGAAATAGAGAAATTTACTATTTATTCTTCCTAAAAATCATTAATTTATTAATTATGAGGCAAAGCTTCTCACTAGTGGCAGTAGAAACCCTTTGAACCTTTGGGGTTCTACATCAGTGACTAACCTTAACACTAAATAATAAGTCTTAGAAAACTAGAGGTATCAAATGACTGAGCTTTTTGCTAGTCAATGTGAGTTTTGACAAAACTTGGCTCGAGTTCGGCTTGCTCAACTAACAAATTAATTGAGCGAGGCTTAGCTTGCCCAAGCTCAGCTGCATTTATCTCAAAATATGAATATATGAATAACTTTTATATATTATTTTAATTATTATTTGCTACACAGAATTCTTTTAAGAACTTATTGCTCCTTTGTGACTTGGAGGTCATGGGACTGAAACATGGAAATGGCCTATCTGCAAGCAGGGGTAAGGCTGCATGTATGTGAGCTTTCCCAGACCCGGTAATGGTGGAAGCCTCATGCACTGGATTCTCATCATCATAATAAAATAGAAGATGCATAATAAAATATGTTTCAGCTAATCATAATCATAATTATAATCATCTAGCCTTTTGCAAGCTTTATGGATCCTCATTTGTTGAGTTTTCCTATTTAGGGCCACCTTTGATGTTGTTCTAGGTTTCTCAATATTCTTTCTCACAACCTCCATTCATGCCATTTTATGTTTTTCCTCCTTCAACATAAAACAAAGTGCCTCACTTTACCAAAGCCTCCTCAAATCTTCGTTGTACATGTCCATACGTTCCTACAATTGTCCATCACTTTATTCTTAATTTGTGCAACTCCTACAGCCCTTTATTATATTAATTTCTTATTTGACCCTTTCTAGTTTTTACCACTCATCCATCTTAGCTTATTTAACTATAACGTTAAATATAATAGATATTATTATCTTAAAGTATAATGAAATTCTCAGAAGACCTTAAGCACTCACCAGATGTCCTAGATAGATTGTTTGTTAACAGTTCAAGTTTGGCTTGAAATCAAATGAGCTGGCTTGAGCTGGGTTTAATTACAAAACAAGTCAAGATTGAGCTAGGTCTTGTTCACTAGTGTTTGGCTCATCTACACCCCTAAGAATCGGGAGGCACTTGTTCCTTTCCTAGACCTAGAGGCATTGGCATCAAAACGAGGGCAAACCTATTCAAAGGAAAACCTCTTGGAGAAATGTGCCCTTCCCATTGCTAGATGAAGACCAAGGCTTCTAAATGAATAATTAATGGTGACAAAGATGACCTTATATGCTGTATCCAAATTTTTAAATGCAAAGAGTAATCTAGGAATTTGGCATGAACATAAGGTCATCTTGCCACTTCATCATAATCATTGTAGACCTACAATTATTCAGTAAGCTTACCTTTACAAGGACGGGAGAGCTTGCCTTCCCCTTAAGCTTTATGCATGTTTAGCTTGCACTAGTGGTGTCTTGGAAATATCCTTGAAAAGCAGTTTGCAGCTTGGATGCATTTGCGACAAATCTGTTTGATGGATAGGTGAGATTGTTTCTCATGCCTTGAGACATTTAAAACATAATGTGTGACTGTCATTGTCAATCAAAGGCACATTGATGATTTCACATTAATGTTAAATCATCCCTAAAGCAAACCATATGATTCAATATAGCATAAATAAAGGTCCATAACAAGCCATAAATCTTAAATAAAATCCAGTTAGAAAATTTGAACTTAGCCTATCATACATATTACTGTACCTTCAAAATACAAGAACTGCTATATTTTTCAGTGTCCTTTCAAAATTGCTTGATCCAAAAGCAACTTAAAAGCACCAAGTCCTCATTCTCTGAAAAGACCCCCTATGTCCCTGACTAACCACTTTGGAAATGATATTAAATAGATGAAGTGAGCTAAACAGCTCAGCAAGAAAGCTTTTATCTGGTCAAAGAAGTTTTTCATCGAAACAATGACCTTATCAAGTGAAAGTTCATTGTGAGAGGTAATCATTGTGACTACATGTGCTTGTTAGCTGAACCTGAATCAAGGTTCGCGGACTTGGTACCGGAACTTGTGTCGGCCGGCCAGCCCGTGGTATGGGTTGGTGTGGATTCGTACTGGACCGGCGCGAACCAACACAGAGCAAAGAATCGAATCGGGAAGAGGAAAAGAGAGAAAGAGAGATGGAGAGAGAGGGGGAGAAGAAAAGAGGAGGGGAAGCCGTTGGAGAGGCCGTTGGAGGGGATTCGGCTGGCCGCTGGATGGCGCACTTGACGCTTGCGGCGCTGCGGGCATAAAACAGAGGCGATTGCCCCTATTTCACAGATTTTTTTTTTAAAACACGGATATGGTGAAGTTGGCAACGGGTTTGCCCCATTCATTGTTTTTAAATTTTTTTAAAAAAATTCTTAAAAAATGAAGCCGGTAAATTGATTGCCGGCTTCACTATTCATTGACCTTTTTAAAAAAAGTCGAGGAGTGAACGGGGTGGTCACCCCTGTTCCGTGGCCATGGCTCCGTCTGCGTGTTTTCCGCCGCCCTCCGGTGGCTATCCGCCGCCCTTTGGCAGCTCCTCGGCCGTCTGCTCCTCCTTTCGGTACAGTTGCTCTCTTTCTCTCTCTCTTTCTCGTTTGTTTAAAAGTTCTATCGGACGACACCGAGCCACGGAGGCTTCCGTGGCACTCCGGTGGCCTCAATGGGCCACCACGGGCTTCCAGCAGCATCATACTCTCTCTCCCTTTTCTCCTCTCTCTCTCTCTTCCTCTCTTCCTCTCCCTCCTTCAGTGTACCGTTTTCTTCAATCAAATTGTCCCAGTTCCCCGTCAGTCTGGCTCGGTACGGGGTATATTGGCCGGTTTGGGCCGGTATGGAATTTTATGACCTAAGTGCTCGCTTATTGCACAGCTTGTGATAATTGCTAGAGAAATTTTATAGAAACATGGGGATTGCGGAAGCATTAGCAGTTCATTGTTGTATGACTATCTAACGAACAAGATTTTTTTCCTCCTCCCATGTGCTATCAATGCCAGTTTGGTTTTCTGACTGTACCATTTTATTCTGATAGCACAGTGTACCAAGTTTTCTAAACTGTAAACTGAAAATCATCATTTGCATCTACATGATTACCTGAAATTCTTTACATCAGGGCAATGGAAACTGTTGTCGGTCAGCACGGTCTTGATATTGATGCTTTGAGGTCTTCTCGATTTTCATTTGCTGGTGGGACTTACATGGGGGATCCAGGACAGATGAGATCAAATGACAATGAGACAATTGAGAATCAGCTACCTGCTGGTGGAATTGATATGCCTCATAAAAGTATGCCTGCTAGCACATGGCAAGTTGCATCAAGTAGTCAAATGAAGGAAGAAGCTTATGCTGGTTCTTTCCAGGGTTATGGTATGCAGAAAGATTCTTTAGCAGCTCCAGGGGCAACAGATATGACTAGGCACGGTGTACTTGTTTCAAACAGGCCAACTTTCGGAATAAGGAGGATGGACAATATGGGACCTGATCCTCATCAAGGGTCTGTTTCTCAGAAAAGCAGCAAGTCATCTGAGCATGAAAGTCCAGCTAGCGTACCGATGGAGGACATTGGATCTGCAAACTCCCAGGAAAGGCCTGACACTTCAAAACCAGATCAAGTGAACAAGAAAGAAGTTAAAAAATTGGTACCAAGCGAAAAAGGCAGATTCAAAAGCAGATTCTGATGTGCATTCTGATATCCCCCAGCAGGCAGATGTTCTCGCTACTAGACATAACTCAAGAAAGGGGAAGCAGATAAATAAAGGGGGCATGCAGGGTCCGTTTGCCATTAAAGGTGGTGATAATGAACAAGGAAATCCTGTTCAATATACCAGTCAATCGGAACACTTTCCATCATTATCTAGTGGCGCTGGGCCATTATATGAAGCCAAACTAGAAAATGCTCTGGCTTTATCTGAGAGGACTATGGACAAAGTTAAGAACTCAAGTTCTTTTCCTGTTACTTATGCTTCCAATATTTCTGAAGAAGTATCTTCTGCACATAGTGTTTTTGGGCTGCAGAAAGGAGGTCTACAGCCACCTAGAACCAATACTTTTGGCTCTGCTTATGTCTGGAACCAGTATAAATTCCCACCGTCATCAGAAAACTCTCAAGGTTCTGGTCCTGTTTTTGTGGAAACTTCTCCTGGAGCCAATAATGAAGCTATTTATACTGGAAATGAATCAAGAATTAATTCAAATGAGTTAACAAATGATGGCTCAAGGCCTGTAAACTTGCCTGCAAATCATGTGCATGGTATGGAGAGACTTAATGTAGGAACATCTGGTGCTTTCAACTCTTTCACTATGGCAAAGATCGGTTTTCTTGCTCCAGCACGTTATTCAGGTTCTGTGTTGGAGGGTCATGAGTTTGCTCCAAAAATGCAGTTACAAAGAAGTTTTGAGGCCTCAGGTTTTCCGTTGTCAGAAAAAGGCAAGGATGTGATTGCTGCCAATACTAGCATTGAATTCCCCTCAGGTGTTTCTCCTAAAGCTACAGCTGATTCAGGGATCAGGGAGTCCGGCCTCATGAGAGATGGAACATCTCGATTTTCTGAGAAGTTTTTGGAAACCCAGGTTGGTTCATCATCCCATTGTACACAAAGCAAATTCATACAGTACCCCTTAGGCATGCTTCCTCTTTATTTTGGTTAAGTGCCATTCTTTATTCTGACTCCAAAAATTTGGCTTCTATACAAAGTAACTGCATTGAGTGAACAAACAAAATTTAACACTTTGAGATAGCCATGCCAGATAACATGCATCCATCATCCTTTTTGCTTAATATTTTCTTTTAGAAATAGTTGTGCGAGGTCCAACTCACTTTCATGAAGTTTGTCCTGAGAGATGTTAGATCCACACGTACATTGCTGCCCTAATGATGACCCAATGAAACTTTGTTTTACTTTTTATATTATTTAAAGATGCTTAAATATTATATCTAGTCCTACAATGCTAAGTAACTTACCTTCTACTTTTTGTTGTCATTTGTTATTATTAATAATAATTTATATGTGAAACATGAGGTGATATGTTTAGGAGCCTCATTCATGTGGAATAACACTTCAAATTGGGATGTTAAGTTTGACATTCAATGTGTCTTAGTCTGTGTTTAGACTAGTTTGAGAACATGTATGTAATATACCACTATCATAAGAAAAAAATACAAACCTATATTTGGTCATTCAACTTCTCTTTTTCCTTTTCTTTCTTCTTTTATTCTCTCATTTCTTCCCTTTTTCTCTTCCAAATATAAAATCTTATAACTTTCTTCTTAGGGCTATTATCAATTTGATATAGGGATGGCAGCCGGGTAGATTTGTTCAGGTATTCGACCCATCCCAAACCCTAATAGAACCTGTTTAGCAAAACCCTATAGGGTTTGGATTTAAATTAAAACCTGCTACAGTTTGGGATTTGCCCTTCGGGTATCCACTAACTGAACCCAATTATGATATATAAATTATACCCATTTTTACTTCATATTATTCCCCCATTTTTTTATTTTTTATTTTTTGGGAATCCCAGGATGGGTACCGGACCTGATCCAAATAAAGATTAATCATGCAGGTTCCGGTACCTAATGGATTTACCATTTTTGATGGGATGAGTTTGGGTTTTTTGGGCAAACTTTTAATCGAATTTGGGATGGGTTCAAGTAGTGGGATTTTAATTAGGTTCGGATATGGGCAAAGTAAATTTTGTGGGTACCCTTGATATCATAGCCAATCCTTCCTGGGGTGACCAGTTGCATCGCTCCATGGCAGATATGTTGATATCTGCAGTCCAAGAGTACTTAGGAGTCAGGTGAGCTATTAGCGAAAGTTTAGACTGCCATGAGATCATGTTATGATACATCTGCACTGATTTAGTTCCTCAAAGAGAAGAATGCCACCTTCAAGGGATCCTTTTTCACCCATGTTGGTCAGTCAATAAGGGGTTGGTTCAGATGGATGATTGGAGTTGAAAGATGTGGTATCTCAAAGCACATTTGTAGTAGATCTTGCTAACAATGATCCAGTTGTGACATGTTAAACAATTGAGGAACCAGGTTACATAAAGACCTTTAAATTGATTACCCTATTGTTGAAAAATTATTGGATTTTATGCTCTTCCATCAGCCCGATGATTCTCCAGATTGTTCTCAGGAAACCAAGTGAATCAAGAATTGTTTAATGATTTGCAGTTCAATTTATTACTGAATTATTTTCAACTTAAGTGTATATTGATGGTCTACAATCAATAATGACATTTATTTTTGGTAGTAGTGGTGGTCTCATTATTGTTTATTGTTGCATCTCCTATGCCTATTTTAATAATAAATATAAGAATATATCCATAGATTGTCCGACTATTTCCTTGGAAATTCATGATTCTTGTATTCTACTGTTTATCTGTATATAGCAGATCTAAAGGTTACAGGGTTGTGCTCTAATAGTGAATTACCCTTTTTCCCCTACCATGACATAACAATTAGTTTATGCTGTTGTGCAGCTCATTTTAGGCAAGTTTACATTCATGTGCATATTTTGCTCAACTTATGCTAGTTTTGTGCCTTCTGCTTTTGCTGATGATTAATTGGATTGGTCAGGGAGGTGGAATTCAAGAGCGACAGAACAAGGATAATGTTCCATTGAAAGCTGAGACAGTTCATCAAAGTATTCAGCATTTCTTTGCTAGACCAAAGTCAGAGGCCAAATTATATGGTGAACCAAATAATAATGCAGAAATAAATACTCTAATAGGTGCAGCTCCTAAAGTTGGAGCGGGTCTTACATCTCAGGCCTCTTCTTCTTTGAACATGCCTTTCAAGGAACAGCAATTGAAACAGCTTAGAGCTCAGTGCCTTGTATTTCTTGCATTCAGGCATGATAAGATACTTTTGTTGATTTTGTGTCCTTTATATTTATAGTATCAGCAAGCCAATGAACGAGGTGTTGTGTATGGATTACCCAAAAATCTGATATTGTTCTGAACTACTTCCTCTGTTGCACGCAGAAATAATTATGTGCCCAGGAAGCTACATCTCGAAATTGCACTTGGGCGAAGCTACTATAAAGAAGGTAAGAATATTTTAATATCAGCATGCATTTTTATGATATCAAAGTTTGTATCATTCTTTTGCATATGCTCATCTCTCCCTTTGTTTACTTGTTTAGGTGTCAGTGCAGATGGAACTTGCAAAGGCTTTAGTGACAGCAGGGCGGCAGATGCATCTACGAAGGAGACTGGTAACAGTCACGAGAGCTCTATTATGTTCTATAGGCCAAATGATATTGCCAAAATACCACCAAGTACTTCATCTACTGGAAATATAGTGGAAACAGACTCATCATCCAAGGATACAGAAAACACAAATAAGAAGAGCAAGAAATACCCAAATTCATATGGTTCCATGATGGCAGAAGAAAATAGGCGACCTCCATTTTTAACAAAAACAGATTCTGAAATGCGGTCTCAGGAAACAGCTGAATCACGTGCAGTATCAGTCATGCCACAAGAGTCAGACTCTCTGATACATGCTGGAAAAGGTGCCTCTGGCAATCATTGTGATAGGAATGGTCTGGAGAACGCTAAGCAGCAAGCTGCCTGGACAAACCAAGTTACATCTGTTTTGGGTGTCAATAAGCTGCCCCCAAACCTGAGGGACTATTGCAGCAAGAACCAGTATTTATGATGTCCCTTCTGAAGATTCACCAGCAATGCCATTGATTCATCGTGATCCATATCAAATCATCGGTGGCCATGATGGTTCAGGAAAGTTACTTAAGCCAGATTCTCCAATGCCAGAGTCCAACACACTGGCAGATAAAAACCAGTCTTCGATACTAGTAAAAGAGCAGAATCCACAGATTATAGGAAGCAAAGTTGAAAACTTCAAGCACATGGTGAACCCTTCAAAGGGTGCAAACATGTTTTTCACTCATGTTAATTCCACAGAAAACTTTTTGCAGCTTCTGAGTTGATAATATCTAATTGTCCACCCAATATTTATGCTGGAAGTAGTGAGCTGAACGAACATAGGGTTTCTGTTATCCAAAAACATTGTGGTTCTGATGGATTCAAGACTTTGCCCATCAGTGATACAGTAAACATGGAAATTTGGAGACAATGCTGGATAAATCTGCTGATCAAGAAGAGGGCAACAAATCATCATCTGATGAGATGCCTTCTCCACCAAAGTACACTATGTTAGAAAAGTGGACGATGGATCAGCAGAAAGGAACTTGTTGAAGAGCAAAAAGAGTGTTAAAGCAGAGGAAGGCCGAGAAAGAATTGTGGCATGCTTCGACAAGTTAAAGGTAATACTTCTATGTACTGGTATCATTCTCCAGGCATATTTCAGTGAATCAGTTCTTTTGAATAATAATATGTTGTGATGCAGCATTAAGTACTTGGCCTTTGTTAACCTGTCTGCTAGAGTACTGCAGTCTTAAAAACAATGTCTTAGCTCAGAAAAATCCATTAATTCAGATGCAAAATTTCTTCTGTGCTGAGAGGAAGAAATCAGTTGCAAAAATGGAAGCTACATAACAACATAGTGTATATACCATCTCATGATGGGCAGGAATATTGGAAAGCAGATCCCAGGCTTACCAGAATACAGTCACATATTTTGTGGACTTTAATCATATTCCTATAAAAATCAAAAGAGTCAAGTCAATGTAGAAGAAAGAAGACTTCCTATCTCATTTCTAACAGAACTTTCATCTGCTGTGTAGCAACTAATCCTTGTTTATCATTGAGTTTCCATTTCATGCAGACCAGCTGTCCAGGGACCCATTTTTCTTCCTCCATTTTTGAATGCCACCATTGCAAAGACCCAAGTCTCTCCATATATGGTTGATTTCCAAATTTCATCATCCTATAAAATGTGACTTTGTTAAAATTTGAGGTTCGATGCATCAAGTTACCCATTCTTTCGAAGCCTTCTTCTCATATGAGGTTGTCCAAATTGTAGAGTCAACCAAGATGGGAAAAAGTCCATCTAAAAGCTGTTATTTATGCCACACATGTTCCTCTTTAATTATTCTTTTGCTTAATGTGATTATTATTTGGAATGGCCCTTCTCTTTGATCAATAATCTAACATATCTTGTATTTAAATACACAAGATACTCATCCTCACAATGTCTATTTAAAAGTTTGATAAAAGAACAACAGCATATAGTTGATAGTGAAGAAGCATATTAGGATGACATAATCCTTTGGATCTGACTCCTAGTTGAAGAACTTTCTGTATTCTGAAATTGCAATAACAAAGACAATGTAGATATTCTAAACTGATTCAGATTTTCTTTTGAATTTTTATATAATCTGGAATGTAGTTTCTGGTGGAAGCTTTTGATCCAAATATGAATGTTTTAATGAAATATCACATCTTATTGAAGTGGAATATAGTCATTGTTGTTAGTCAGTTATTTTGGATTTAAAGGTGATAGTGTATACTTGCTTGAAGTTATAGTTTCTGCAGCTGTTGTACTACATGTTTTGGTGGCTAGAAGCATCATTTGCAGTGCCATTTGGATGAGGGTAGCATGAACTTGGAACATGCTTTAAAGTTTGGAACATTCCATGTTGTGTAAAATATGAAGATTTCTATAGAACCAATTTGATATCATATATGGAAACAAGATATTAGAGGGTGAGCCTTGGCATAATGGTAAGGTTGCTCCATGATGACTTGGAAGTCATGGGTCAAAACATGAAAACGGCCTCTTCGCATGCAAGGGTAAGGCTGTGTGTGTCAAACCCTCTCTAGACCCTACAATAGCGGGAGCTTCATGCACTCGGCCCTTTTTTGATATATGGAAACAGGATATTACTCTCTTTTGTTCTGATTTTGTTTATTTCAAATTTTCATTATGGATCTTCTCTAAAAATTCTAAAGCTGAACCCATTTCTTTAGGTTCTTTTTATTTTATTTTTCTTGGTTTTATAGTTAGGCATTCTTAGAGGAGGAGAAATCGAGCTCAGGTTGCTTTGGTAGCTGGCAATCTATCCAAATTGTTGGTAATTTAATGTAGTAATCTGGATTAATGTGGTTGGTATGCTTTTTGGGTGGTAATCTAGATTGCCAAGGCAATCTAGATTACCTCATGGGTGACAATCTGGATTGCCTTGAGGAGGGGTGGCTATCCAGGTTACTATTTTTTTGGCAATGTTGCAATAAAAGTTTTGGACAAAATTATCCCTCAAAAAGATCACACAAAACCCATTTCCTAACCCTCCCCTCCCCCCACCCTCCTCCGCATGTGCCCCTAGCCCGCGGCTTCTCCATCTCCCTTTGCCTGCCCGTGGCTCCTCCGCCCTTGTCCCCCACCACCCCTCAATGGCTCTTCGACGTCTATTCCCACCATCTTTATGGCTCCACATGCGCCCGTCCCCTCCCACCCTTTAGTGCTCGCGGTTCCCCACACCCCTCGGTCTGCCACTTCTCCATGCCATCACCACACCCACATCACTTCCGTTACTTCTCATCAGGGAAAAGAAGAGCATCAGGGTAAAATTATTGGGGTTATTTTGAAAATTTGATTTCACATCATCAGTAATCTGATTGTCATACAAACATGTCAATCAAGATTTTCAGTAATTTTAATGCAACATTACCCGTGTGTTCCAAACACAGTAATCAATATTACTGACGATTTAATGATGGCAATCCATCCTGAAGGCAATCCATCGTGAAGGCAATCCACATTACCTTCCAAGATTGTCTGGCGATGCACTAAACGCAACCTCAGAGCCATCAAATTAAACTTAAAATTTGTAGCTTGAAGCAAATGATACTACAGTACTGGATTGATCTTACCTTGAGCGAACCAACCACACCAAGGGTATCTTTTACTTAATTTATCATTAAACTTTCAATGAGTGTTAGAATGATCAATTTTAAACTTTCAAGGACTGCTAAAAAGTTTATGCATTCTTTTAGATCGTCTGGGGGACTTGGCATAAGTTTTAAGGATGAACATGGTGAGTAGAGAAACCTCTTAACTGTAGATTTTTGAGAACTATGTATTTCTTCAATCAATAAAGAACTGACAGTAACCATTACTATGGCAGGACAATTGTTCTAGAGGATGATTTTTTAAGAGTTCATTTATCTCCTACAAAGACTATGGTGTTACTGAAATACCATATAGTTGCTTTCTCTTGTTTCTTCTTTCTCTTAGTTTTTCTTATATATAAGATCATAGAATGCCATGTATGCATGATTTGGAAAGCTGTTCTCCTCCAAAATTCTATCTTTTGCAAGGTTACCTTGCTGGAATGGAATTCTTACCAACATCGATCCTTCTAAAGCAAGTGGAATGGTTACATGGAATTAGCACAGCTGACAGCAACTATTTCGGGTGTTGCTTAAAACTTTACTTTCCTTCTTTGCCTGTGGCTACTTTTGGAATCACATTTTATTGGTTATTCTAAGAAGCATGCACCCATTTAAGCTTTCTAAGGACAGTATTTTCATACTTTTGACCTGAATCAAATGCTAAAACAAGGTATATTTTAGCGTAAGTACAACCTGGTAAAATTGGTTGACATTAGAATCATCCAAGTTTTTGATAACATGGATGAGTCTTCATAGAGAAAAATTTGCAAGATTCAATACCAGTTCTGACATTTTTTGGTCATCTAGCAATAGAAGTCATAAGTCTAGAATGTGCTTATGGGAGGGGCCTGATAATTTTGAAATGTAACCACTTCCAAATTGGATAATTGGGAATTCCATATGATAGGCTTATGAGTATGGATCAAGCTTGGTTTAGTCGGTCTTAATATTAGAGAGACGAGGGGTCTTATGATCCTTCCCCTCCCCCTGCCCCCAACGCCCCTTTGATGCTGAACTAAACAGAAGAAGAAGAGGAAGAAGCTAGATGGCAGAGCAAAGATAAGAGAAAAATTTAGGATGAGCACTCAGAGAAGAGAGATCGAAAATTCTACAAATGATTTCAATTCTCAATCATTCATAACATGCTAATGATGTCTTGCAAGTTTGTATTTATAGGCGTATAATCCCACAGCTGGAAAATAGCAAAATTAAGCAATACACCTTAACAAAATAAGAAAATGCATATAGAATCCTGTAAATAAGGAAAACCAAAGCAAATCAAATCAACAAACTAAGAAAATTCTAACCAAATCAGGATTTCAAATTAAATCACCAATATAAGAAAATCCTAATCAAATCAGGATTTCAAATCAAATCAGTAATTTAAGAAAATTCTAATCAAATTTGGATTTGCATCCACACCTAGTGTACACGCATAAGAGTGGCTTAGGATTTCCATCATTTCTCTCTGATTCAAGAGAACTCGACTTCGATAAGTTATGATGCTGGTATGACTCTAAAAGATTAGGATCGAAATGACGAAACTCCTCTTCAGTAATCCAAGTAGCATCAGAAATAGGAAGTCCCTTCTAGTGCACCAGGTAGCGCTGGAATCCACCATATGTCGAACCCATAATCTCATCCTCAATAACACTCTCAATCTGCTCTTGGGTTGACTGATGAACCGACGGAAGTTTAGGGATAGGCATAGAAGAAGTCCGACCTCCACCTATAGGAATACTTGCAGATACTTTGGGAGGCTTGAAAATATCTCGATAAGGAACAAATTCTTCACATTGAAAATAGGACTAACAGTCATATCAGAAGGTAAATCAAGCAAATAAGCATTAGATCTCAATTTACGAATGATACGAAATGGTCCAAAAGCTTGAGCATGCAATTTTTTGAACAAATATTTAGGATAACGCTCAGGACGCACATGCACCATTACATAGTTACCCTCATTAAAATCTTGATTTTTGCGGTGAACATTAACAGTAAGTTTATAAATCTCATTACTCATCGCAATCTTACATTTGATTTCAACATGAAAGTCTCGAATATAGTGAGTAAAGGATTCTACAGATTCAGAAGGACGAAAATTATGGGATAAGGGCACAAGGTCAATGGGCTGGCAAGGGGCTAAACCATGGACAATTTGAAAAGGAGACTTATTAGTGGATCTATCAACAGAGTTGTTATAGGTAAACTTAGCAATAGGTAACAGCAAGTCCCAGTTTCCTAATTTTCTCTCATAAGGCATGGAAGCAGATCTTCTAGGCTATGATTAACAACCTCAGTTTGTCCATCAATCTGGGGATGGAAAGTAGATGAAACTTTAAATTATCCCAACAACTTTCAAAGTATCTTCCAAAAATAGCTTACAAACTTGACATTCTTATCAGATACCATGGAAGAAGGTAAACCATGTAGTCGAACAACCTCGTGGAAGAACAGCTTGGCCACATGTGAGGCGTCAGTTGTCTTTGCATAAAGTATAAAATGGGCCATTGTGGAAAATCTATCCACAACAATTAAGATGGAATCATGACCTCTAACAGTCCTAAGAATAAAGTCCATGTTAAGGTCTTGCGAAGGTGTGTGGAACAAGCAATGGTGTGTACAAACCAATGTTCTTTCCTAGTCTTAGCTAATTGACAAGTGCGACACTGGGACACAATCTGAGCAACATCTTTCTTTAAAGAGAGCCAATAAAATTGATCCTCTAACATGGCTACAGTCTTATCACGCCCAAAATGACCAGCGAGGCCACCAGCATGCAACTTCCAAATAATAAAATCTCTAAATGACATGCAAGGGTTGCATAGCTTAAAACCTTAACAAGTAACCATCTTGGACAAGAAAATCTACATGGTCACGATGATTACTATCCATGATCTCCTGATATATAAGTCCAAAATCAGGACAAGTGGTGTATTCATCCTTCAATCTCTCAAACTCTACCACCTGAGCACTCATAGTATGCAAGAGATGTACCACTCGATTACGTGCATCAGATGGTTTGTTCTCAACTCCTGGACGATGGTTAAGAACAAATGTGTATTCCTGGAGAAACTCAATCCATCACGCATGTCTGGCACTCAACTTTTTCTGTGAGTTTAGGTACTTGAGTGCATGATGGTCGGAGTACAATACAAATTCTTGGGATAACAAGTAGTACCTCCAGTGCCTCAGGGACTGCACAACAGCATAAAACTTCTTGTCATAGGTGGAATATCTTTGCTTAGTTTCATTAAGTTTTTCACTGAAATATGCGACTTGATGTCTCTCTTGACTCAAAACACTTCCAATACCTACTCTAGATGCATAAAAAACAACCTCAAAGAGTTTAGAAAATTAGGATTTCTCAAAATAGGTGCCTCAATCATCTTTTGCTTGATCTCTCTAAAGGTTGTGTGTGCAGCGTCAGTCCATTTGAACTCTCCTTTCTTCATGCTATTAGTGAGTGGAGTCATAATGGTACTAAAATCCTTAATGAATCGCCTATAGATGGTGGCCAACCCATGAAAACTAAGAATCTCAGAAAGAGTCTTTGGTTCAGGCCAATCTCTAATAGCTCTTACTTTCTCGGGGTTAGCTGCAATACCTTTTGCCGTAACAATGAATCCTAAGAAGACAACCTGAGACTGCATGAAAGAGCATTTCTTGAGATTGATATTTAATTTTTCTGCTCTTAATGTCAAGAACACCTGATGAATGTGACTCAAATGTTCTTTTTTGGTCTCATTATAGATCAGGATGCTATCAAAATATACCATCAAGAACTTGCCTATGAATGGCTTTAAAATCTGAGACATAACCCTCATGAAAGTACTAGGAGCATTAGATAATCCAAAGGGCATGACTAACTACTCATACAATCCATCTTGAGTTTTGAAGGCAGTCTTTCACTCATCTTCTGGTTTAATCTAGATTTGGGGTATTCCTGGCATAAATCAATCTTGGTGAACCATTTAGCCTTGACCAAAAAGTCTAGCATGTCTTCCAACCTAGGGATGGAAATTTTATACTTTATGGTGATCTTGTCGATGGTGCAGCTACCAACACACATTCACCAAGAGCTATCCTTTTTGGGAGTTAATAGAGCAGGAACAGCACAGGGACTAAGACTTGGTTGAATAAAGTCTTTCTCCAAAAGTCCAACTTGCTGATTGACCTCTACTCTTTTTTCAGGATTCATCCTATAATAAGGCAAATTGGGCAGCTGGGATCCTGGGACCAGATCAATGGTATGCTGTATGTCCCTCATAAATGGTAGCTCATTAGGAAGTTCTTTAGGTGTCACATCTTCAAATTCATGCAATAATTGGTTGACCTGTGGGGGAAGGTCAACTTGTGATCGAGACAGTTCTTGTGAAACCTCTTTGACTATCAAAAGCTAAAACAATGCCTGACTCTTTGCCCTCTTTCTCAAATTTTCTAGGAATCAGAAGATGGAGGTGTTCTTCCAACTCGTTGAAAAGAGGAAGGACTCAAATTATATGCACTAGAAGAACTCAAAGCATGCGAAGAGCTATTAGGTATCGGAGTCCTACATGCCATCTTCTCATCCAACTTAGAGGGTTTGGTGGGCTGAAGTCATATGGTTTACCTTAAACCTCAACACATAAGTGTTGTCTCGTCCATAATGAGTAACATTTAGATCATATAATCAGAGTCGACCTAATAAGACATGGGATACGTCCATAAGAAGGACATCACACCAGATATTATCCAAGTAATCATCTATCTGTAGAGGAACTAAACATCGCTCAGTAACTGGCAAGGGAGTCTTGTCAACCCATGCCACTCTAATTGGCTAAGGATGTGGTTCAAGCTGCAACTTTAGCTTTTTAAGAGCTAACTTTGAAACTACATTCATGTAACTTCCTCCATCAATGATGATTTTGTACATTGCATCCCCACATTTCACATAAGTGTGAAAAATGCAAGTATGCTTTCATTCATGGGTGCTCATTGAGGCAGACAAAATATACCTTATGACCCCACAAAATTTGTCATCATTGTCTTGTCCTTCATTGTCGTCCTCGTACTCAGAGACATGCTCTTCAGTCTCAAAATACTGGATGTCATTCTTATTAGACAGATTTTCAGTATCATGATCTAAAGTCAGAGTACGATGAGGACATTGGGCTACGATATGACTTTTATCATGATAGTTATGGCACTCAATGTCAGAGATATTATGGTGAGGGTTGGTAACACCGGCATCTCTATCGAGATATGCTGATGTCCTCTAAGCAAGACTATTACTTTTTCTAGAAGCAATGGGGCTAGAGAAAGTACTCCTAGTGACTCTAAACTGAGATGACTCCCCGGCTTGGGAAGCCATGCACCTCTGAGTGGATATTTTGTGAAACTTCTTAATCTCTAAGGCCTTATGATAGGCATCCTCAAGAGAATCAGGTGAATAGAGACTAACCTTCTTTTAATTCTGACTTTAGTCCAGTGATAAATCGAATGACCAACACCCATGGTTGCTCATTGATATCACATTTGGTGAGTAGCTCATCAAACTTAGACAAGTATTCAGTCACATTGGAAGATAGTTGTCTAAGCGTGAGCATTTGTTCCATCAGTTGAGCCCTATAATATATGGGGATGTATTTATCTCTCAATCTCTCTTTCATTTCAATCCACGAGTCTATAAGGTCTCGTTCTAAACGTACTAGGTTCACTGCACTCTATGCCGATACCTCTTAGCAGAGCCAACGAGCTTTATTTTGGCAAAACGAGCTCGCTGACTATCAGTCATATCATACCACTTAAAGAAATCCTCCATGTCTGCTAACCAATCTAAGAAGATATTGGGATCTAATCTGCCATTAAAACTAGGGGCCTCAACCTTTATCTTTGATACCCTCTGAACTATCAGGATAATATCCCTGCTGGTTGTGGTGGTATCGAGGAGGGGAGTGCCTTTGCGGTCTCTCATGATTTCCATCATGGTGCCCAGCATGAAATTTCGAGACCTGGGGTAGGCTCCCAGGTCATTCTCTAGATAAGGTTCCTCCTCTTCTGTGTCCTAACTTTGGTGGGAGTCCCCTGTGATAATAACTTGATGGGGATTTGCAGCAGGGGCAAATCTCCTTCCAATATGTAGTGCTTTACCCCTTAACAGTAGGAGTCCTAACATGGTGCAATGGAGGAATGGTAGGAGTAGGCAGCAAGTATGGTTTAGCATCTGGAGTCCCTATGGGATCATGCTTATTATTTATGCTACCAACGTGCTCAACATTAGGAAAACTGGAGAGTCACCCTCAGAGTGACGTTTACCTAAAGCAACTTGTAATTGAAAAAACTGTTTAATCATCTCTTCTCGAAATTGGTCCATGGTTGTTTGGAAAGTATCAATTAACTTTATGTTTAAGGGTGTCGACCCGCTTGTCCAATGCATCCTGGGCATCGGAGAGGTCTCGAATGGTCATGGTGATTTCAATCTCAGCAATGTATAGTTTGAGAAATTTGGGTGAAAAAGATGAATGCTGGTTTTGGATTCAAATTGCAACGAGTAACAATTCCCCAACTACTATGTTATTCTTGCAAAAAAATCATGAAATTAGTGATTGCAACTATGTGAAGTGATTAGCGACTTTTTTTTTGTAAACAAGTAACATGAAGAAATCCTAAAAATCTAAGTAAATATGGTGCAAGCAAGCAGGATTTTGAATAAAAGGAGAGACAAATAGGCTTTAATGGTTTACTTAGACCCTTTTACAATTTGCTAGTTTACTGATTAATATGGAATTAGTAATAGATCTCAAATATAGAGAAAGCGTACCTTGCATCGGAGTTCCAGGGATCCCAAAATGTTTACTTGAAACAGATTTTTTTTGGTCGGTCGGATTCGGATTTAGAGCCTTAAACTGGGTTGGATCCAGATCTGGTTACGAGTACAGATCTAGATCTGAGTTTGGATCAGCCTGAGGTGCAACGGTGGCAACAGAGAGGGAAGAGAGTGGGCCTTCCAGGTGTGATGAGGGTCAAAGAACAACGATATGTCGACGATCAGTGGAGGCTTGGATTCTGGCGATGAAGGAACAGTGGACACCTTCTGAAATTAATGATGGCGATGGCACGGGCTTTTGATGATTCTGGTGGTTGCAAGACTTTCGGAGTTTTGTGACAGTGATGGTGGTGAGTTGTTTATGCGAAGCAAACAATGACTGTGGATCGCGGTTTGGTTCTAATATCAATTGATGCCGAATCAAATAGAAGAAGAAGAGAAAGAAGATAGATGGCAGAGTAAAGATAAGAGAAGAAATTTAGGATGAGCACTCAAAGAAGATAGATAGAAAATTCTGCGAATGATTTAAATTCTTAATCATTCATAACATACTAATGATATCTTATAAGCTCGTATTTATAGGCTTATAATTCCACAGCTGGAAACTAACAAAATTAAGCAACACATCTTAACAAATAAGGAATACATATAGAATCCTATAAATAAGGACAATCAAAGCAAATCAAATCAGCAAACTAAGAAAATCCTAACTAAATCAGTAATTCAAATCAAATTAGTAATTTGAGGAAATTCTAATTCCTAATTAAATTAGGATTTCAAATCAAATCATCAATATAAAGAAATCCTAATCAAACTAGGATTTCAAATCAAATCAGCAATTTAAAGAAATCCTAGTTAAATCTGGATTTGCACTCACGTCTAGTGTAAACGTGTAAGGGCGGCTTAAGATTTCCATTACCCACGCCTGCACAAGAAAAGGTTTTGCAATGTACCCTCTGTGCTTGCCTCCCTGACTGAACCAGTTTCTTTGTATTGATAGACAAATGCAATACGGATCACGCTTGGTTAAATCAATCTCCATTATTACAGAGAGAAGGGGTTTTTTGGTTTTCACCCTAAGTTGTGCAATGGATCCTTTATGCCGGCCTCCTCGATCGAATCAGTTTCTTTCTGTTGATAGAGAAATACAAAAGAAGTTAATGTTTTATGCTGTATGTACATGCACATACATCTGTACAACCATATGTACATTTAACTGATACAAACATCTGAAATGAGGTTGCACCAGCAGTTTGGTAGTTTCCTAAAGAGCTCATTCTCACCCTTCCTTTTGCATGTGCAGCATAGATGCATTCATGCATAAACACACAGAAATATGGAAAAGGATGGTAACTGCTCATTTTCTGTTTCTTATCTTCCAGATCATTCTCTAAGAAATGGCATTTTTTGAGCATAAAGACAACATATATCACTTTTATGAATGTATCATACATGAAATCCTCTGCATTATGAATGTCTGTGATGTTCTGCTGATTTTGATTACTTAATGCATTTTATAACTATTATGACAACTTAAATTTTGCAGATTGACATAGAAAATGGCATATGCAATTTCAGAAATTGCATCCATTTAGTGTACACATTGCTATATATGATAATGTACCTTCTATTAGACTATAATATAGATTGCAAATGACTCTAGTTAGTAGTTACCCTTCCAGAGATATTGGCAATTATGTGCTTATTAGCAAACAGTCATGCATTTTATGATATAGTATGAATACACAATATTTAATTATTCTTTCAATGCAGCCCACCATTTATTCCCTCCATATTCTGTACAATTCAAAAGTTCCTGTTTTAACTTAAATAAATTCATCTCCAAAGAACATGTCATTTTTTTGACCATTAAGATGGTGCAGAATATTTTCTGGACATCTTAGGGTTCCTTCTCATTGCTTATATTATATCCTAGTCTACATCTGTTAGCCTACATCACCCTATCACTTGAATGTGTGTTAACATTAAATTAATTTTTGTGCTGCAAGATTGACATGGATTGTCAAAAAGATTATGTTAGAACTGAATTAAATCATAATATTTGGACATATGATACAGTGTGCCCTATGGTTACTGATTTGGGGTTCAGTAAAAGAGGCAGATATTAGATATTTCTAATTTTGTTCATAACTTGATATTTTTAAGTATCACTTCATTGTCTTTATTACCTATTTTTTGTCTGTAAGCTTCTTACTCATCTCGGTTAATATTGTCTTTATCCTGCCTGTTGAAGAAGTGGAAAGGAAATGTAAATCTTTGCTAGAAATTTGCTGCCATGATAAATTGTTAAGTTGTATCATGAATCCTTTCATTCTTGCTGATTATTAAGTACTAGTATACTATATTGTTATTATGGTTGTGCCCCCTGATTATATATTTTCTGTTATTTAAATCCATCTGGCAAGTTGTCATAAAATATGATGCATGTTTAATTTATGATTCTGTAGATGCAGATCTATTATGTTATGTACATTAGTTCTTTTGCTTTTCTTTGTATTGTAAAATGTCCTGATCCAGTTTCTATTAATCAGGAATGTGTGAGTTCATCAGAAGATATCTCTGCCAAGACAAAAAGTGTGATTGAATTGAAAAAGCTTCAACTTCAAAAGCTTCAACGTCGTTTACGCAGGTGCCTAAACACTGTTTGATACTTATTTCCATAAAGTTTTATGTAATAGCTTAGCAAGGCAAGGACATGACATCTTATCATTTTAACTGCATTGACCTTTTCTTTGGTATGTACCATGTTTTCAAATTATCTTTCTTGACACCTTTATTTTTTCTGTGGGCAGTGATTTTCTGAATGATTTTTTCAAACCCATTACATCTGACATGGAGCGTTTGAAATCATTCAAGAAACATAGACATGGAAGGAGAATGAAACAACTTGAAAAATTTGAACAGAAAATGAAGGAAGAGAGGCAAAAGCGAATTCGTGAAAGACAGAATGAATTCTTTCGTGAAATAGAATTCCACAAGTGGGTATTATTGTGCAATTATCTTGCAACATTCCACCTTTCTTTCCTTTTAATAAAAGAGCCTTCAATATCTATAGTAATCTAGTTGTAAAATTTTTTGGAGTTTATATTATACTTTAGTTGTTGATTCAACTGTTCATATAGCATGTTAGCATTATTGATGTCAGACCTAGTCATTTAATTTACAGAGAGAAACTAGAGGACTATTTCAAGGTCAAGAGAGAGCGCTGTAAGGGTTTCAATAGATATGTGAAAGAGTTTCATAAAAGGAAGGAACGAATACATCGAGAGAAGATTGACAGAATCCAGCGTGAGAAAATTAATCTACTGAAGAACAATGATGTGGAGGGATACTTGAGAATGGTTCAGGTTACTACCAATATTTCTATTTCTAGTTAGTTTGCTGCATTTTAGCTCTCTTCTTTTGTATCAATCCATTTGTTCTGTGTAGGATGCAAAATCAGATCGTGTTAAACAGCTCCTTAAAGAACAGAAAAGTATCTTCAGAAGCTGGGTTCAAAGTTACAGGATGCTAAGGTGGTGGCAAGACGGTTTGAGATGGAAATGGATGAGAGCCGAGCAATTAACTTGTTGAGAAGAATGAGGATGCAGATGACAATGAAGACGAATGTGACCAGGCTCAGGTGAGTTGTTTTTGTGTACTTATATAGGATGGTTTCTATTTCCATCTGACTTTGTCTCTCTGTGCTGCAGCATTATCTGGAAAGCAATGAAAACTACTATAAGTTGGCTCACAGGTATTCTCAACATCTGATTTAAATTTATAGATTTCAGTTATTTAACAGTTACATATCTATCATTGCTGGATGATGTTTGTTTTCATATATTTTTAAAGAACTGTAAAATTCTAGTCATATTCACAAACCTGTTTATTTCAACTATTATAATACAATGACTATTATGTTTTCAGTGTAAAAGAGATCATAAATGAGCAGCCAACTTCTCTCCATGGTGGAAAATTGCGGGAGTAAGTAATGATTAGATTCCAGTTTTGTTATCATTTACTTTCAGTTGCTTTCTATATAATTTTTTATCTTTCATTATGAGCCATAGGTGTAAAATTCTACTAAAACTTCAACTAATGTGATTTTTGCTACTTGGTTATAGGTATCAGATGAATGGTTTGCGTTGGTTGGTCTCCTTGTACAATAACCACTTGAATGGGATTCTAGCAGATGAAATGGGGCTTGGAAAAACTGTTCAAGTATGGTTTAATGCAATATTATGCCTCTTCATTTGATGCCTTTCGTGGATTTCGTTGTCATCTGTGTCCTGACTATGAAAGAAGAAACTGACAAGCATCTTACTAACAGGTCATTGCTCTGATATGTTATCTTATGGAAACAAAAAATGATAGGGGTCCATTTTTAGTGGTGGTACCATCATCCGTACTTCCTGGATGGGAATCTGAAATGAGCTTCTGGGCACCTGGTATAAACAAGATTGCATATGCTGGTCCTCCGGAAGAGAGGCGTAGGCTATTCAAGTAATGGCACATTGTTGTGAAGAATATTGTTTTCCCATTTTTTTATGTGAAAAGAACTTTGATGATCTCTTTCTTCTGCAGAGAAATGATCATACATCAGAAATTCAACGTTCTTCTGACGACTTATGAATTTCTGATGAACAAACATGATAGACCGAAGCTAAGCAAAATTCATTGGCATTATATAATAATTGACGAAGGCCATCGCATTAAGAATGCATCCTGTAAGCTCAATGCTGACCTGAAGCATTACCAGAGCTCTCACCGCTTGCTCTTGACTGGAACACCTCTACAGGTTGTCTTGCGCCCATCTCTGGAGTTGTCTCCTTAATTGTTATGCTATTTGCTATTGTCTTTTTACTTTGAATTTAACCTTCGAAAGACTGGTTGTTTCATCAAATTTCGTTCTTTTATTTGCTACGTCCTTAAGTTTTAACTGATGTTATCTTCGTCTAAATGTTTAGTGTTCTGTGCTGAGATTCTTTTCCCCTCATCTTTAGAAAACAATTTGATGTACACTCAACTTTTGTTTAAATTCCTTTTGCTTATAACACCTGGCAATTTTTATGTAGAACAATCTTGAGGAGCTGTGGGCACTGCTTAATTCTTGTTACCTAATATTTTCAACTCATCAGAGGATTTCTCTCAATGGTTCAATAAACCATTTGAGAGTAGCGGTGATAACAATCTTGATGAAGTAAGTTTCTTTTTCCTTTTGGAAAAAAATATAATTAAAGTTTATGATATTAAATTTATGATGGTGTTTTCATTTTTGATTAACTTAAATACTGTCACACATGTGCAGGCTTTACTTTCAGAGGAGGAGAATCTTTTGATTATAAACCGCCTTCACCAAGTTCTTCGACCTTTTGTACTTCGAAGGCTGAAACATAAGGTCTTCAATTGCATTATCTATGTTTATGTCAAGATTTACTTTTTTTAAAAAATTGATTGTGAACTTGAGAAGCCCAAAGTCTGCTATGTGTCAGAATATTCTGCAGGGACTCATATCTTTCAATGATTATTGTCATTTGTTTTGAAAGAAGACATTGGTACTCTAAATGCATATTATATCTAACTAGAAACTTTGCTTGATATTGGATGCTCTTCTGCCACCACTATATACTATGCTTGCCACTTCATATTAAATTATCCCAATTTTGTATGACTTCTTGCTTCTAAATTTATAGTTACTCTTTGCCTACTTTGCCTAGGGATAAAGTATCCTGCAAAAGACTGTTTGGCAGGTTTAGTGGAGTAACTGGTTGAAGAGGTCTTATTCCACTTTAACCTTGAATTTGATCCAATCTAGGGTAACAAAATGTGATAGCCCACAGGTTTCAGATCTCGTGGTATGCCTTTGTAGTCTGTACCATTCACTTATTGATATGGTATGAGATGCTGGATGCTCTCTGTATTCACCCAGGGTTCGTTGAACTGAATGATACCCGTGTCAATACCGGTTGATATAGTTCTTAGCATTGCGCATCAGGTTAGACCATTAGAGACTAACTTGAAAACAGTCCGATCTCAATTGGTTCCTAATTTTTGAAATCAAAACTGAACCAATCAATGTTGGAACCTTTCCCATCCCCATCAAGATTGGGTTGGTTTGGGCTGATTATTAGGTTATGCCCTTTTATTAAAGAAAGCAAGTAAATTGTTGATTTTATTCAAGAACAATATAATGCCTGTAGTCTCAAAAAATATGAAAATGAAGCTACCACAGAAGATGTTTAGTAAAACAACCAAAATAAAATTCAACAACAACAATCTAATAATTTATACAAAAATTAGAAAATATAAAGTTGGAAGCTATGTCTGTTGCAAATTATAGACTAACTAATGAGGGCAAATTCTATGTCCAATTTAACCACAAATCAGTACATGCCAAACACGTCAATAGAGAATCTAAAGAAATAGATAGGGGAAAGAGAATTATAGATGATACTAAGATTATTCAAATGTTTAAAACAAGCATAAGGAAACATTTAATCAAACCTATCCATCCAAAATAGAAAGAAAGTAAAAGCTAACAATAATAAAGGAAGATCTCTAATGTCACAAGCTCAAATCCAACAAATAATGTGTATGTTTATGAATGGATTGGGTTGTTTGGTTTTGAGTTTCGGTTACTCAACCCTTACACCTGACCCAACCTAATCCCATTGGTTTTCGAAAATTGGAATTGGTACCAATCCAATCTGATCTAAACAATTTTGTACAAAACCCATATGCACCTGTAATGATGCTTGGTATAGGGTAATATGATAGAATAGGGTACAGTTGAGAACATCCAATGTGCTCCACTAGTTTTATTCTTGCATCATGTCTTCGCTGCTTTGATTAAGGCTGGTCAAGAGTTGTTAAATATGTCCTTAGGATAAAGGACCAAACTATCTGATGCATTGAACATCTAAGCCTGTGATATTGTTTCTGAAAGTGGACTTTACAAAATCCACACCTATAATATGTTTTTTGGAAGTGGAACTCGAGTTTTGAACATTAATGTGGAACACACCATAATTGTGTACGATAACCACTTGGCTTGCAAACAAATTATCAGATTAGCCAAGTTAAAATTAGACAGTGTGGTAGTCAATATTGATGCCATAGCCTTACGTGTATACATTTTAGGTGCTATAATGTGCCAATCCCTATATTCAAAGTTCAATATGCATTCTGTATGAATGCCCTAGCTTCAAAAATCAAAGATAACTGTTAGTTGATTATATTCTTTTGTTGGCTTTGACAGTTTATACTGACAGGTAAAGATTTGTTACTTTGTTGCAGGACTCTTGTAAAGTGGGTGCATCCATGCTATAAGAACTCTGAGTTTCTTGTTGTGTATCTTTGCTTCCTCATACTAACATCACTACTTATAGCTGTTATGACTGCAATTATTTTTCACGAGGTTTAAACTTTAAATTCTTAGGCTTTTCTTGATTTCTGACCCTTTTTGATCTAAATATTCTTTATCTGAACTTCTGGAGGTGTGTATCAAGTCATTGCCTTTTGATGGATGTGAATTGCATCATATCATTTCCTGCTAACCTACTCAAGGACCTTTCCCTTAAATAGTCAAACCAGCATCGGGTTTCCTGGGTTGGGGTTAATATGTTTTGAGCTGTAACTGTTGTCAAAGGAGAAGAATGTCCTGTATTCCATTTGATTGGCATATAAAACTACTTGTAGGGATTGATTTTCTGCTACTTGTTTCTTCTGCACCACCATCACCCTAACATGAGACACACATGCACACATGCACAACACCTGGGTAAATTAAATATAAAGAGAAGAATGCAAATCCTTTTTCCACTTTCTCAATTAAGCAATTTTCCTGCAAATTGTCTTCAGTAGCAATTCGTCTGTTTTCCCTAATTGCTATTAGGCATTTCCTAGTTTTTGCACGATTTTGTAAAGATAAATATCACCAGCTCTTACCTTTGGATGCACTTTGTAATTAGGTTGGAGGGGGCAATGTGTGAGCATCCCTGAACAACTCACACATAAGTAGTAGGAGGAAATCCAAGAAATGAAGAAAATCGAGATAACTACTCTCTCTCACCCCTCTTTCCTTCTTGAAAATTGTCCCCAAGAGCATCCCTTTCTTAACCTCTCTTCACTTCTGAAAAACTTGCCTCTATGTCCATTTCCACCACTTGTCCCCATACCTTCATTTTATACCATTCTCTCTCTCTCTCTCTCTCTCTCTGTGTGTGTGTGTGTGTGTGTCTTTCTCTCTCATCACAAGCTGTCACCTTCAACTGCCCTTCCACCTGGTGACATGTTCTTGTTCTGCAATTTTGGAGCTACAAGCCCCCTATCGTTTCATCCATTATGTTGTACATTGTGCTAAATGTGCAAAAACCTGTATGCAATTACATTGCTTGCATGCTTAAGAACTTAGGATTCCTCTCAAATTAATAAATATAAATAACCAGATGCACCTGTATGTAATGATGATTGAGCTTAGTATCTTACCCTAAGCTTGTCCTAATACCTTCGACAATATAATGGTAACATCATTATCAACATGTTTATTGTGGAGCATTTGTAAATACTGTTTTGGTTGCCAAAAGCATTCCATGAACTGAAGTAAAATCTGCCACTTGATACCACCAACCATGTAGCTGGTGATCTGTTAGAACTGCTGTTTTGGCAAAGGGATGGTTTCCACTAGATGATTCTACTAATGTGGAACCAAGAAAATTGCTGATTTTTCTGGTGCTTAGAGCAAGTTGATTTACTTCAGTTGTGTCTTTGAGCTTGCGTTTAAGTGGACAACTAATGGCTTGTAGTCTGTTTAATACAAGAACAGAAAGGATTTAACTTGTAATTCCTTTCGTAGTTTTGTATGCCTAGTTTCAAGGATTTAAATACCAGTGGGATGTTGGGCATGACGGGATGGGACGTCCACCATCCCGTGTGTCGGGAGGCAGCCTGTTCTGTTAGAAAAAATTGAGATTCCCCCTCTGACAGGATATGAATTCTTGCTTTGCTGTACTTTTATCGTCTATAGTATTGATGTATTGGTTCCAAGTTTCAAATTTATATCTTCAACTATTAATTATTTGAATGATTTGCATAGACTGGTGACTATTATTTCTGATTTTCAGCTTGTCTGTATGGGTAAATTTCCAAAAGTTTTGATAATGTAATAAATATTGCTTTGTTGTGTTAATTTCTTCTATTTTGGACACTGCCCTTTGCTTGATAGGTTGAGAATGAGTTGCCTGAGAAAATTGAAAGACTTATAAGATGTGAAGCTTCTGCTTATCAAAAACTTTTAATGAAAAGAGTGGAGGAGAATCTTGGTGTAATTGGAAATTCAAAGGTGCCTTCATCTAATCCCATCACCTCCCCATCTTGGTGTAATTGGAAATCCTAGTGCTTTTCCCATTACCATATTTTTCCATGATGTTCAATCAGGGTCGTTCTGTACATAATTCTGTGATGGAATTGCGCAACATATGCAATCACCCGTATCTCAGCCAACTTCATGCGGAGGAGGCAAGTTTGAGTAATTAAATCTATAGTGTATTTGCTTGACTTATTTCCCAATTGAATTTATTTTCCTTGTTTGCAGGTTGATACATTATTACCTAAACACTATTTGCCCACTGTTGTGAGACTTTGTGGAAAGCTTGAGATGTTGGACCGCCTGCTACCCAAGCTCAAGGCAACTGATCATCGGGTATGGAAGTTGTCTGGAACAACAATCTGTTTAAATGTGGCATTTTCTTTTACCTTTTTGTTCATTCATATACTTATCTGAATATTAAATATAACAAATGTTATAATAGTAGTAGTATGAGGTAGGTAGACAGGTAGATAAATAGGTACTATGATATCATAGTTAGTGGCAGTGACAAAGACAAGTGTGAAGGAATATTTTGGGTAGCTTCTAATGGGAATCTATTTAAGCAGCTGATGCCCGCTTAAGGGATATTTGTCATTTTATGTGGTAAAGTAAGAAAGAAAGGTTAGCTATTTTAGCTGTGGAGCTCTCATTCTGTTCTGCTTGTTATCCTCTTTCCTGTTCTCTCCTTCAGTTGTTTCTTCTTCTAACTATTGTTACTTCTATTTTATATTCATTCGATCATTTAGAGGTCTGGTGCCACATCTTGGAACATCATAGCATCATTAATGGCCTTGAGCCATGGAAAATCTAATCATAAGTTCGTTGTACTTTCATTCCAGATCATTTAAGTTTTTGTTTTCCTTTATTTTTTAAAGATTCTTATGCCCATGTTAGGTTTCTTTTACATATTAATCTGTTCATTTTGGCTATCAGTTTGGCTTTCTTTTGGTTTGAGTTTTGTCTGATTTAGTTAATTTCCTGATTGAAAAAGAAATCTCATACATCTTTAATTGGAGGTTCCGCGGTAGCTAACTCATTCTTCTTTTGTTTTTGTTTTTTTTTTTTTGGGTGGGGGTGGGAAGAGGGAGGGTTTCATTTGCTATATTTCTTGGATCTTGGAGACTGTTGTTCGAGCTTTGTATATTTTTTTTCCTCACCAATCAGCTAATAACTCTTAGTGAGTTTTGATGGATCTGCTTGGCTTTTGTTATTTTTCCCCCACTCGGTAAGCTTTAAAGTTCCTTTACTGATTTTTGATTTATCAGCAATTTGATCTGTGGTCTCTTTGTTTTTTAAATATATTTCTTGTTTGAGAGATCTTATTTTGATTCACTCTTATAAACTATTTTGTTTGATTCCTTTGAATAATTGGATCCTAGTTATATAAGATTCAAAACCTTCCATAAGTTCCATACACAGTGTTTATTGATGGCATTGTTCCCCATGTTTTGCTCAAGGAATTGACTTGCTTCTGCTTCTCTGAATCACTTCTGGCCATCTTTTGCCTGTTTTGAGATCTATAAATATGATTCAGCCTTCTGCATTGTCACAATATTCCTGCGACATCGGTGCTGCATTCACTTACTTTGTTATCTCATCTATCTTTTGGCTCAGCCAGGACCTCTCATTGCTTTTCAGGTTCCAATTTGACTGTTTAGCACATGATTGTCAGTGTGTTTCATTACTTAAACTGGTAGATATCCTGTTTGAAAGCCTTTCTAATCTGCATTTCTTTCTTTCTTCTGTTCTTTCTTTCTTTCCCCATTTTCCCCTCTTGGGAGAACAGTCAAATGTTTCAATTTGTAGATGCCACCAATTCAGATGGTCGGTTGGCTGCACAGATTACCCTGTTCAGTCTAGGCCACATAGTTATAATTTCTATTAGATTGCAATGGTTCACTGCTGCAGACTACCATCTGGGCTTTGCTAGTTTCTTGTGAATCTTTCTCAATACCATGTGGACATGCCTTAGCACCACCTTCATAGCTTCTTCTTTCTCTTCTTCTTCTTCTTTTCTTTTTGTGCTTGTGAAGCTTGTGACTTCCATTTATGGTCATTTATCTTGGCCAACATACTAATTTGTCTTATGAATCCAACACCATCTCAACTCTATATTCAGGTAAATACATACCATTTCCGTCACACCTGACACCACCACTTGCACTGTTGCTTACTGGTCAATTGTTTGGTCATAAGCTTTGTGCTTGACCTTTTTGGGTTGAGAGACACTGGTTCTGGACCTAAATTGGGTTTGCTTGTAATTTTTTGTTCTCTCTC
>KE505095.1:168663-186527 GCA_000441515.1 Elaeis oleifera
ATTTTGTTTCTTCTCTCTCTCTCTCTCTCTCTCTCTCTCTCTCTCTGTGGTGGGTTTTGGGTGGGGGTGCAGGGGTTGAGGTGGTGATATTGGCATATATTATTTCTCCTAGTGTGCTGCTCGCTGACTTGCTCTTACTTTCCTCTTGCAAATATTTACATAGACCTTTTAACGTGACACCCATGTTTTATGCATGAAACCTACAAATCATTTTTTATGTAGGGTGAGACAGATTCAAATCTATGTTTGGCAATTATATGCTTCTAGTTCTTTCTGATAAACTATATGTATGAGTTTTGTGATTGAAAATAACTTGAACTTTGATACATTAGATTTCTCAATCATTATAGGATATTACTTTGAACTTACTTAGTTGGGCATGCACTTTTTATGCTAGTATCACATGTAGATCTGTTTAGTCATTGTTGTATCATAAATACTTATGTTAATGTTTGCCAAATATATGAACTTTGTGGGTCCCTCGGTAGCACTATTGTGGTCTTGCTTTTAAACTAGAGCAAGCACAAATTCACTATTAATTTAAGTCAACTGTTGTTATCTTTAAAGAATTATGGTAATGCTACATTCCATATAATTTAGACTGGTGTTGCTGCAGGTTCTATTTTTCTCCACAATGACCAGATTGCTTGATGTTATGGAGGAATATCTGACTTGGAAATGCTATAAGTACCTTCGTCTGGATGGACACACTTCAGGACAGGATCGTGGAGCTCTCATCGACAAATTCAATCGTCCTGACTCAGAGTTTTTTATATTTCTGCTAAGGTTCTTATCATCTGCATGTTATAATGGATAAGGAATCTGCCAGCTTTCATTCTCTTTTTGTTCATTAGGGATTAATGGTGAAAATTATTGTCTAATTTCTTCAGTTGTTATAGACAAAAAACAAAGTTAACATAATTTTGCACTTCTGGTAGTATTCGAGCTGGAGGAGTAGGAGTAAATCTTCAAGCAGCTGACACTGTCATCTTATTTGATACTGATTGGAATCCTCAGGTAATAAATAGTACCTTATCCTGTCTAACAAGTTTCAGTATGCATCTTGATCTTTTCTTCCAATGTGATGTCTGCTTTCTGCTTGATGTTTGTTAGGTTGACCTGCAAGCACAGGCAAGGGCCCATAGGATTGGCCAAAAGAAGGATGTACTTGTTCTACGGTTTGAGACAGTAAGTTTTAACTCTTTGATAAAGCTTCTCAAACAATTATCTTCACTCCTCTTCTACTCATCCTTTAGCTCTTTTCTGCTGAATAATTATGTTACCAAAGGAATGAATGTCAGTTGATAATTGTAAAAGTTTTCCTATTTACTTGGTAGCTTGCAAGAACCCAGTCTTGTTGGTATTGTTTGGGAGTGGCCTATAATGGGTTAGATTAACTTTCTACGAGCATCGACACCTGACCAACAAAACTACTAGTTACAAATAACACCATGTTGTGGCATCGAGATATATAAATACTGAGTAATCGAGCTCACATTGAACTCGGTAAATAGACATTGAATGCTATCTCTTTGAATTACTCATTATAGATCCATAATCAAAAAAGCTTTTGTGATTGTTCCCTGAAGAAATGAAGCAAAAGATAGAGTAAACTAGGCCAATTGTTGTATGAGGTCTACTAGTTGATAGATGCAGAGGCACATAATAGATTGATATGAACATTGTAAGCTGTCCCCATAATAAAAGCTGTTGTTGCTGATACCTTCTTGGTTCCTTCTTCCATTACCCATGCTCAGAGATGGAAGAGAGAAGAGAGCCCTATGGAGAATGTGGTTAGGAATTTGAGTCCGACCACAATAACTGAATTTATGGTCTTCATGCATTATGATAGTAGATTACCAATAGAAATATTCCAAATCATCACAAACCTCCTTTACCTTTATTCCAATTACAATTTTCGATTTTCTTATGGTGATTTATTAACTTTCCATATATAGAAGAGAGACTAATAATGACATCTTTATGAAACAAAGTACCAAGATCTAGATCGAGACTAAGATCCACCCGAAGGATCACTTAGATGGGCATTATTTGACTATGAAATCATGAGTTTATGGAGCCTAGTACAGGGTTCGAGAGCTTTTTCTGTATATAGATCTACTGATAGAATGAAAGTTTTAATTATCTTCAAAAAGTGACGACTTTTGCCAAGATTGATAAATAGGATGGGGTAGGACCCAAGGTTTGTCGAACTGGTACTAGTGGGATGCTGGCTGGTGATGGATTCGGCATGGAATGGATCTGTACTATACCATTCCAGGGGTACCAACACAGGTTGAGCTGGAGAGGGAGGGGAATAGGAGAAAAGGAGAGAGGAAATAGGGAGGGAGGGATGAAGGGGGAAGAGGGAGGGCAAGGAAACCCTAGCTCTAGCCTAAAGAGAGGGGAGGGAGAGGGAGAGGGTGGGAGGAGCTTATCAGAGGGTGGCAGGGGGTAGACTTTTACGAGCAGCCTCCTTGGGGTTTTTTGGTGGGGAGGGGGGTGGGGTTTGGTGGGGAGATGCTCGGTGGTGTTCGTGAGCATGGGAGGTGCAGAATTGAGTCGCGAGGAGGGAGCGTAGAATTGAGTCACGAGGGAGGAGGGGAGCGTGGAATTGAGTTGCAATCGGGGAGGTCGAACCGTTTTAAAGGTGGAGCTGTGCCGATCCTTGACTGATCCAGTTGGGTACTCCCTGAACCGAACAGGTTGGCAGACCATGGCGGGACCTTTTGCTTATGCCTTGTGTTTGAAGAAAGATTCCATACATTGATCAAGGAAGGGCATTTGATAGAAAGCATTTGTCCTTCGTAGTATGACTAAGAGGCCACACACCATCATATACTAGAATTGAATCTAGAGAACCGCTCCTTTAATAACCTGCTAGAAGCAGACTCAAGCGTGGAAAAATATGTATGAGAGGAAGTACTCTGGCCATTCACCCAATACATTAGTATTTGAGCTAGAGCTTGATGATTTATAAAGACATGCCCATAAGAGATGGTTCAAGGATAAATGAGTTTTGATTTGTCAGCTTGTAGGGAGGGTTTTGTTAGAACTATTATTGGTGGTTGAATGTAATGGAGATAGTGACCGCATTAGATTAGATCTAAGCATCTATTGGGTTTGTCCAGGTTCAGGCCAATTGATTAGCATCAAGGCAATGTGTGCTGGCTTGTTCCAGGTGTGTGACTTCTGGCCTAATGTCTGCATTCTTTGTCCCAAACCCTGACCTAGTCCAACTGATGCAATATTGCCTGAACTCCCTATCCCTGCAGCAGTGTCATTGAGAGAAGATCTAGTCTATAGAGGGTGGAAGTGAGAGAGGATCTGGTTTCAAGGGAGAGGGTAAAAGACGAGATGGTAATGATTGGGGATCAGGTTGTGACTGGGTGGGACAGGGACAGGAGCATCCTTGATCCAGACCTAACCTGGTAAAATTTTGGGTCATGATTTTGGACCCTGGTCTGACTGGTTGGCTAACCAGATCAATTGGGCCAGGCACATGGAAAAAATTTAGAACCAACAACCAATTCATGCCTGGCAAGTGTCAAGTATGTCCTAGAGCCAACCTAAAATGTTTAGATCTGGGCTGGGATGGATCTGCAATTTGGGTCAAGCAATTATCAATTCTTTTATAGCTAGATATATAATATTTAAAATCAAATACAAAATCACCAAAAGTTTCTAAATAAAATTAGAGGGTGCCAACTGAACATGAATTTTCACAAATGAAACTTTTAATATGATCCAAGAAAATAAACATTCTTAATGTACAAGTGCATCAACTGATAAACTTGAGAACTTTCACAAGAAAGCATCTACAGAAACAAGCAAATGAATGTTTAGACATAACTAAATGAGAGGAGGTTAGGGGAGTTGGGGTTGCTGTTGGGGTTGTGGGGGGGGTCGGGGCGGGATGTTGTGCCAGTTTAGCACTGCACAGGCATGTGCTTCTTCAATCTTTGCTATTTTTGACATGCAGCCATCTTATACCTCCTGCTTACCATTTCTTTATTGCTTTTTTCTGATATAACAATGCACTGATTCTTTTCCCCTTTCTATTCATATTCATAAGTTATTCTTTACACATGCTGAGTTATTGAGCATTTGTTTTGAGGGAAAAGGAGGGTAAACTTGAATTATTGAGCCTTACATTTGTCCTAAATAAATGTTGTCTTCAGTCCCTGAATATAGGTTCCAGAACATCACTGCTTTTTGCACATATTATAAAATACGCTTGGTGATATTAGTTGCCCACTAGTAGCTCATCTAATTCTTTGGCTTAAATTCTCTTTGATTTCACTTTATTTTAATTCTTAAGGATTCAATTGTAATTCCAGTATGCTGATTTTTGTATTTCCTGACATATTCTTATGTTTAATGTGATACAGGTCCGCACTGTAGAAGAACAAGTTAGAGCTGCAGCTGAGCACAAACTGGGTGTTGCTAATCAGAGTATAACAGCGGGCTTTTTGACAATAACACAAGGTATTTTGTGTTAAAATCTAAGAATATAAGGGTCAGGTTGAACAGTTTCTAATATTCTGATGCCTTTGGTTTGATGAAGTACAGTGCTGAAGATCGAAGGGAATATTTGGAATCCCTCCTTAGGGAGTGCAAGAAAGAAGAGGCAGCTCCTGTTTTAGATGATGATGCTCTCAATGATCTCCTAGTCCGCAGGTATCATTTTTTTTATATATATCGCATACTACTCTATTACCCTTTAAGATGACATAATCTATTCTAGCCACTGAATTTGTAGGTAAATAAGCCTTTATTCTGTTCTTTTGCAGTTTAACATGAATAACATACTATCTTATTATGTTCTCTTTGTAGTGAATCTGAGATTGATGTTTTTGAATCTGTTGACAAACAAAGGCGTGAAGAAGAGATGGTCTGTCATTCCTTGCTAATGCATGTGCTTTTAGTTTCTGTTTGCTGATAATGCACTTTAAGATCTAATGAACAGAGGCTTTTATGTTGACTGATGGGGTTTCTTTTCAAATGCCTGCAGGCAGCATGGCAGAGATTGGTTCAGGGGAGTTCAGCAGAAGGGCTGGAGCCATTACCCATGCCTTCTCGTCTTGTTACAGATGAGGACCTGAAACCTCTTTATGAAGCTATGATGATATATGAATCCCAAAATGTCAATGTAGAAAACAAGGCGAGTCTCTTGTGGGCCTGGACACGCATCAATATGGAAGGGTAAACGGGCTCGTGAGGTTGGTGTCATATTTCAACATACAACTCAGAACAAGTTGTCTATATTTATGTATTTGCATTTTGCAATAATTTCTTTAAAATTTTTCCCAGGTCCGTTCTTATGAAGATCAGTGGACAGAAGAAGAATTTGAAAACTATGTCAGGTTGATTTGCCTGAGTCACCCAAACCTGCAGAAGTACCCAAAGATCCAAGTCTGACAAATGATTCAGGTGGCCCGAAGGTGAGTGCCGGAGAGGTGCACCCATCTTCATCAAAAAATCTGTCAGCTACATCCAAAGAGTCATTGCAGCCATGTAAGGAGACACCACCTCCAGCAAAACGGGAAGGGTAGACCAAAGAGAGCGGCAACAGGTGTCACACCATCTCCAGCTGCTCCACCATCAAATATTATCAGCAAACAGGAAACAGGACCTCAGAGAGAGAGCCTTTCTGCTTGCTCGACAGTTGCTGGTGTAGGTCGTGTTTCTATGGAGGAAACTACTGGGAATGCACAGCATGAGATTGGTGTAGGAACTACAGCTTTTCTGCCATCACCTGGCCCTCAAATGTTAGTTCAAGCTAAGCGTCGGAAGACTCAGACTGGAGAAACACCTCGAGGAGGTGGCAGAAACAGAAGTGCGTGTCTTCTGCTGCTGGAGCTCAAGCTAATATGGTTACTGGACCTCCAAAGGGTACTGAGGCACCAAATAATACATCTGCAATTTCTGCATTTGCCCAGGAGAGTCCAAGTGTTGATAAAAGTTCAGGAATTACAAAGGCACCTCCTGTGTGCTACCAGGTTAACCCTATTTCAGGATTGCAAAACACTGTTGATGGGGCCGCTGGCAAAGCCTCCAGTTCACTACAAGGGCCTGAGAATTTAAGAATATCTTACCTGCTGTGGACATAAAACAATCAGGAAGGGGAAATCCTGCTTATGATATTAAAGCAGCTTCTATTGGAACAAAATGGACTGCAAGTGCAGATTGTATGAGCTTTATGCAGTCAAAGATGCATGATAATGTGAAAGGTATTATGGTGCAAGCTTGTCCAGGTCAAATGTTTGTGCCATTTGCATCTGCGATGCCTGTGTTTGCACAAAATTTGGAAGACAGAAGAAATCATGTGGGCACAGATGTCACATCTACTGATAAGCAGAAACCAGCTGAAATGCAAGATGAATATTCTCTTCTAAGCACCCAGAAAACAGTACCTGGTTCTGATCCTAAGTCAACTGAGAAGCAGTGTCCAACTGAGAAAAAAGCTGATTCTTCTCTTGCAAGAATGCAGAAGTAACGGCTAGTGTTGATATTAAATCTAGTGAGAAAAAGCAGGAGGTTGAAAACAAGATGATAGTTCTACTCGAAGTGTCCAGAAACTGATAACAAGTCCTGATGTTAAATCCTGTGAAAAGCAGAAATTAGTTGAAAAGTTGCATGATGCTTCCCTTCAAAACGTCGTTATAGTAGAACCTCAAAGTGATGCCCTTAAGACTAGCCTTATAAGTGGTGCAAGTGGTGACAAAGCCACCTCCAGTGCTGAACTACAGTGCCTGACACCTGTGGAAGTCATCAAACACCAGGAAAATGTAAACCTTGACATAGCACCAGGTGCATTGTCCGAGAGCATGAAGCATGGAACAGTACTCGTTGCAGTCCCTTTATCTCAAATGCAATGTTCTCCAGTCCCTAATGTAATCCAAAAGGACCTGGGAACAAAGCTTCAGTTACAAGGAAAAAGCCACTGCTCGCGAACCAAGAAGTAGAAGCAATTCTTCAACAGCAGCATGTGAACGCCGTGCGCGACTTGCAGGATTAAAGCGGTTAGAAGGATCAAGGAAGACAGATAGTAGGGGAAAATCTGTGAAGGCAAACACTTTGAGAGAGAAACAGGAGACTGATAACGCTAGAGTAAGCAATGTTACACTTGACACAGTTTCTGGCTTGGAAGAGAAATTGCCAAAGATTCAGGTCCCTGTTACACCTATGCAGTTGGAAATTTCATGTGGAAAGTCAGAATTGTCCAAACAATGTAACAGGCAGTCTGATATATGTTCAATTAATGAAAGTGCTGCCAGTTTGATTGGTACAACTCTTGCACCTGCTAAATCAGAAATCAAATTGATCCAAGATAATGTGCATGGTACTGATGAGGATATTATGAAATCATCAACCCCTGGTATAAATGAAATTTTACCAAACATTACTGAATCATCTTCAACAAACGCAAAAGCTGGGGATGTTACAGGTAAAGCTTCTTTGACACAGTCAGGGGTACCTCAATCATCTGCAGGAGGTGAGATGGGTACCTTATTACATGATCCTGGGAAATCTAAATTAAATAACATTGCAGATATAAAGCATCAGTCATGCATGAGGAAAACCGCTGTAGACACCAGGGAGCCTATGCTTCCATCATCAGAACCAGAGGCTGTTGCAATTGGTGGTGCAGTCAATCAACTAGTAAACTTACCCGGTGAGACTGCTGCACAGCGGCTGTTCACAAGAAACACATCTCAAATATGCGAAGGACATAGTGGACCTGAGGTTCTTAAACCTGATGGTAAAGAAACTTCTTTGTTGGAAAGTGCACATGTAAGCTCCACAGAAATATTCCCTGCGCATCCAAGTAGCTCTGTCATCCCACCTGGAGCTGAACTTGCAGAGGAGAAAATTGTGGAGGCTGGTGAAGCTCCATCTGGCTTCTGCTCTGGGAAGCTTGGTGAAGGTCCATCTCACCTCAGTTCCAAAGTTGAAGCCAAAAAGGAGGAAAAAATTGTGGTGGTTGTTGAAGTTCCTCGTGTCTGTACTCCAGTTATGCAGGTCACTGCAGATGAAAGGCAGAGTGACAATGAAAATCCTCTTTCACAGAGTTGTACAGAGATGGACTGTTCTATACCTCCTAGTTCTGAAGTTGTTAGTACTTGTCCTGGGAGGCAGTTATTGTTGATGAGGTAAAACATCACTGGACGAATCTTGTTGCAAAATCCAAAGACACAGACTGGTGAAGTACCTTCATTGTCTGTGATAGAAGATGTAGCTAGGGGTGAAGAACCATCTTCAGTAGTGGCTGAAACAGACACTGGAAGCAAGCCAACATGTACACACAAAGAAATCTTAACAGGGTCTGCTGCAAGTGATGTTTGCCCTGCAAGCATTTGCACTACTGCATTCAATAATAACATTAGACACAGCAAGTCAATAATGAAAGACCACACTTTATATGCTTCTATTGCAAGTAATGTTGCAAGCAAGGATGAGCAAACATCTGAAGCTAGGATTACTGCAGAATTTCCAATCGGTAAGCAAACTGAATGTGATCGTCATGCAAATATTCCAATTGGTAAGCAAACTGAATGTGATCCTCCTGCAGAAATGAATCTGGATAACTCTGCCAACAAATATAGATTTACGATGGAAGCTGCTGCTGTGGCTGAATTAAAAGTCATCCTATATCAAATTGTCCGACATCAGCTACCACTTTACCAGAGTCCAGTATATGCAGGGCAACTGAATGTGCACTGGATCAGCAAGAAACAGATCTAGTTTTAATGAAGTGGCTGAAACAGCATCTCTTGCTAAATCTCAAGAATCTGAGCATCCTCAGAATGTTAATGACCTTGCAAAATGCACTGTGGTCCAATTGTCAGATAATCCTTTGTCAGGACAGACTGACCAGCTGGATCAGCAAGTAGACTTGCCTGTCAATATCAGTCCCACAGATAATTCTAATGAAACTAAAATTACTAAAGAGACAGTTGGTCGTGCTGCATTAGATGGTGGCAATGCTTCAAATTTGCCTAGTCAAACATTGAAGAGAGATGGCGGGCCTACTAACAAAGATGATGATCTGACTCCTGACGGTCCGGGTAAAGAGATCTCTGGTCAGCTATATGTGGATCCTGGTGGCAAAGATTGTGGTCCTGCAGAAATGAGTTGTTCCGAAGACCATACTCCATGTGTGAGCTCTGCAGAAATGCATGATTGAAGCGAGTAGAATGCTGTTTCTTTTGGTATTATAATCGGAGTTTTCATCTTTTAAATTATATTATTGCTTGATCTGTTCTGTCATCTGATGCTTTGGTAACAGGAAAAGAAGCCATATATGGACAGTGCAGTAGAGTTTAAAGCAGGATATGATAAGGAAGTGGAGAAATTAAACGAAGAAAATGTAGAAGTATGCAGAACCATTCACCCTTTTTATCATTCCTATCTCTCTTGCTAGAGTAGCCATATTTCTACTTATTTCCTCTTTTGTTCTGCAAGGGAAAAAAGAAGATTGCTCTGAAAAGGAGGAAGAGCAAGGACTGGAATGGTCAGTGAAAGTGGAAACAGTTCCCTTTTTATGTACCTGTAAGTTTTGATGGAGTTGATTACTTGGATATAAGGCCTTTGTCCCTTTGAAATACTTGTTTACCTTAATAGCAATACTCTGCATCACAGGTTCGACTTGTTCTGGCTTTTGGCCTATGTTGATGTACAGTGCTGCCCTAAGTTATTATTCTCTGTGCTGTTGTGTTTGTTGTGCGCCTAATTATATTCAATTTTTAAGTTGATCAGCTTATGTTTGTGTCTTTGTTAAATGACTTTTGGTGCACAGAATGGAATTCTTTGGCTGGTCGGCGAGGTTTGCCTAATCTATTCTTGGTACCACCTTGCATAAATTAAAATGCGAAAGAAGCTGTCTGAGACTCTGAATGGAATATAGGACTGCCGCGGGACATGATACATTCTCACACTGCCCAACTACTACTAATTCGTTATTTGTAGTTCACTTGTTTGGGCATGTGAAAAAAAGGAAGAACACAATTGAGAAATTATTTAAAATTCAATGAGGATTGTTGGTGTGTTGTGTGTGTGTGTGAAGGGGCGGGTGGGGGTTTGGGTGTGGGGAGATGTTATCCTTCCAGGTGTCATTCTCGTGGATAGCTATCGCTACTCTATTCCCTGCACATTGCTAATGGTATCTTCTTCGTTTTTCATGCTATCATGCATTAGGACAGAAATTGGATCAGATATGAACATATTTATATCTATATTTATTTATTTAATAAATATAAATGTAGATATAGATATTTATCGAATATAAAAATTTATATTCATATTTATTTTAAATAAATATATATATAATTTGAATACTGAAAATATGAATATAATTATAAATATAAGCAGTATAATTAAATTTTATGACTATAAAATCAAAAATATCAGTGAAGTGAATGATGATATATCAAGTTAATAGTATATTTATATGATTGTATTTTAAAAAATTAATAAGTATTATATAAATTATATGAATTATACGTAGATTCGGATACAGATCGGATAGTTGTCTATCCATATTCATATTTATTGTTACGTTTTTCCGACAGGGTGTGACAGCTCGGATTCTTCGTTTAACTGGAGCAGTATAGTATTAATTAAGATTTCGATCACCTGCAAAGAAAGTCTGTATATGTCAGAGAAGGAGATGGGGGGTTTCCTATAGGAGATCATTCAATATTTAAGTTAATGATAGTTAGAGAGGGAGAACAATAGAAGAAGATAGTGAGAATGGTAGAAAGAGATAGTATGTTTTGTAGTTCCTTTGTTCTCTTTTCTTCTTTTTTATAGGGGAAGATTTGTTAGGCGGTTAGCAACCACTGGGAGCTGGAGTAGTGGGTTATTAGTAGGTTGTTGGTAATTGGTTACGAGGCCAGCTATCCATATGTGGAGAGATAGGTGTTGTTACAATCAAATGCCAACTCAGAATAATCCGTGCACCATAGGCTCCTCATAGTTTCTAAGATGTAGTATGACTCGTAGAGAATCGGGGCGAAAATAAAATGAGATTGGCAAAATGCTGATGATGAATACCTCACCGAGGGTCGATCTTAAATAATCGGCTATCAACCGAGGACATCAATGTTGCACAGAACACATGTCCCAAGTCATCCACATCATAATGCCAAGTATTTGCCATATTTTCAAAGGTTGGATACGTCATCAAGTGGATTAAATATTGCTTAACACTTGCTCTCCACTTCCCAGTCCGAAAAGCATCTCTTCATGCTCTCTCTTTTCTTTTTTTTTTCGGTATTGGGAAGTAGATCATCACTTGGATTCCAGGGTCGTGTCACAATGAGCTCCTTTATCTTTGTAAGGCTTCATTGGTTCGGATCTTCATTGATGTGATAAGAATTCTACTTCGACTGATAGCATTTAAAGACGTTGGTGATTTGTGTCGGATTGTTCCCGAAATTGCGCTTTAAATAGGATCTGGAGTTGTTGGGCACTTTTGATTTTGATTATTATTTAGTACTTGTAACAGTATATCCCGTTGATGAACCGTCGCACTGTCACTCGACATTAATTGCCCATCATGGCATACCAAGGGGCATGCCGTCTGAATTTGAAAACAATGACTGTCATGTTCTTTCTACGATAATGTCAGAGCAAAATTTGAGTTGTAATGATTTCGAAGAGAGGTGGTTTTTGGTATGCCACCTCGACCCATCAAACGACGCTAAGTAGAGTTCTCACAGTATCAGATGGTAAGAGTCAGAGGATCAGAACCATTGATGTCTCCTTATTAATAAGGTCATTTGGGCTTGGCCTCCACCTTTCCTCCAGCATCTGCTATTCTTGGAGCTTTCTTCTCGGATAGCAGTTTTCAGTGCCTTCTGACTACGCTTTTATTAAGAAATCCTTCTGCTAGTTTGTCCTTTAATTCATCATCCTTGAAGTTTAGTTTTTTAGCTTCCCAAGCCTTAGCCTCTACCTTTACTTTGCCTATCCAATAGTTTTGTTACTTTCACAGGTCTTTGTTTCTCTTCCTTTGACCTTATGGCCCCTCATAGGATAGATAAAAGTCCTAAATCTACTAGTTCTTCTTCTCCAAAAGGGCATAGGGTCGCTCCATAGAGAGTCTCTGAAGAGGCTTCTTGCGGTCGGGGCTACCATGAAGAGTCTTATCTTACTAAATCCGACATGCGAAAGTTTCGGATTCAATATTTCATCTCTTCTTCCTTTAGGGTAGTTACACATGATAGGGTTTCCATTCTCCTAAAAGGTTGTGTCTCCTTTTATGAGGAGGCACTCCTCTCTGGTCTTCGATTTTCTCTTTATCCTTTCATCTATAATGTATTAGATTATTATAAAATCTTTCCTAATTATATAACTTTGAACGAAATTCGGTCTTTGATTGCCTTCATTTTGATTTGTGACATCGCTAAGATTTCTCCTACATGTTACTTTTGGTCTTATTTCCTTGAAGAAGCATCCCTATGATAATGAGTAGTGGTGCTTTTCTTTGTCCGAAGTGTAAGATCATAGCTGGCCTGCCATCTTCTATACATAGTTGAAAGAATAGGTACTTTTTTATCTCTTTGGATCAGTCTTGGGGCTTTAGGACTACTTGAGGCAAGCCTTGGCTTAAACCAAACACTAGGAAGGATCCTTCTAAAGATGATCTTGGAGACTACTAGAAATTGGTCGATATCTATGTCTCTCAATTCAAGAATCTATTAACCGAGCAGGGACTACACAACGCAGGAATCGGCCACATCACTCCCCACGTAGGTTATTGTTCTTCATGTTTCGTTATTTTGTCTTTCCTCACCGTAAGCTTCTAATTTTTTTTGTCGTTGCTGAAATGAAGTTGACAATTGATAACATCAAACCATGCAGGCGAAGAGGGTAAAAGAGATCAGGCTCGTGCTTAGTGGCCGAGCTCTCAAAGAGGAAAAAATTGGGTTCTTTCGATTCACTTTGACATTAGTCGAAGTCTTCTGCAATGATGGTGGTTTCATCAGATGAGGCTTTGAGGTTTGACATCTCTCAGACCGAAGTGGAGGTCGTGATACCTATTGGTGTAGCTTCGGGACCTTGTTTAGGGGACGACCGACCTCCTTCTAAACCCATTGCTTGGGAGGAGACCATGATGCTGGCAAAGACACTCAGGAAAGATGCATCGGCGTTGATGGATGGCCAGCTCGCTAGTGAGCTGATGAATCTCTTAATTCTTTCAACAGATCAGGAGCTGCGGAAGAATCTTTCAATTGAAAATGCTCTAGATGCTAGTTCGATTAGCATCATTACAGTGAGTTCTTCTTCTCTCCTCTTTTATTTTATTTTTTTCTTCCTTCTTCTTTGTAACTCGCATTCCTTGTGCAGATGATGCACTCAATTGTCTTCATTAGAAAACCTTAGCAGAACATGATTGGGCTAAGACTTCTCTTGAGGAGAAGTTAAGAACAGCTGAGGAGGAGTTGAAGGCTACCTCCAAGAAGGCTGAAGAAGATAAAATTCGATTGAAGACTGACCTCAATAAAGCTCAGAGGAGGATAAAGTCTTTGGAACAGGACATTGAGAGAAATAGTCAGAGAGGAGAAGGGACTTGGCTGATCATTGGCATTATAAGAAGAAAACTGATGCAGTCCTTTTGCTGCTGAGGAGAGGGTAAAGCAGGTAGTAGCTACAATGGTAGAGTATAAAGCATCCGATGACTTCAAGTCCAAAATTGCTGAGGGTGCCATCTCCTCCTATCACATTGACTTTAAGAAGTGCCTCGGGAAGGTGAAGAAATTCTTCTCCGAGGTTGACATCGATCGCATCATCCCACGGGTGAGAGAGCCAGTGGATAGCGAAAATGAAGAGGATGAGACTACTCCCGAAGTGGGTACTCTAGATCTCATCGCTCCTATTGAAGCGACGATCACAGCCAATGTCGAGGCCCCCACTCTCGATCAGACATAGGCAAAGGTTCGCTCCGAAGCTATTGTCGATGTTCCTTCTTCGGCTTCAGTCAGAGACTTCAAAGATGACTTACCCGAAGACCAACTGAATCTAAAGGTTACCATCGAAGCATAATCTTATGTACTCTTGTCTTTTGTTTGTTTTTCATCTTTTGTGAAAAGCTTGTAACAAAGACCTTGTAATGAATAAATATTTTTCTTTTGAAGATTTTTACCAGATGTTCTTTATCTTCTTTTATTATCTTTTTGATTATTCTATGCTTGCAGCCCACTTGAAAGGCCTCTTTCTTTGTGAAAATATAGTGTACCTTGAAGATGAGAAAAAGATCTCAAAGGCAACCATCACCACAACTAGGATATGAGCACTTGTCGAGAACACAGGCTTGTTCTTCTGGGTTTACGAAATGGGCTTCAATCGATGTATCACTAAGGTAAAGGAGTTGTTCCCCAACATTGATTCAGCATTCTTGACTTTGATGGATATCAATGCTGAAAAGTTGTGTCATGAAGTTTAGGGTGCTCCTTTGGACCCATATTCCTACAGCACCATAACTTCTTTTGACATAGCTATCACCACTGGTAGGATATCAGAGAGTCAAGGCTACATTGAAGAACTAAGGACCGAAGCTCCTAAAGATTTGGAGAGGCCGCCCAAACATCTTGAAGGCTCCAAAAGTTGTGGGAGATCATCAAAGAGATCCAAGGGATGTAGGAGATCATAAGACACCTTGTATACATTTGTATCTCTCTTTTTTTTATACGAAGAATGTAGCAGATGAAATGTATAAAGAAAACTTCATCTAATGAAATAATTCTTCCATAAATTTTGTTGCCAATTTTTGAGTTCATTCTTGAATCTTATTGACTCAAAATGAAATTGCCGTGCATGATGTAGAACATAGGCCAAATTGACATCAATGAAAGCCGAGGTGAATCATGATATTAGCAACACAAGAATTGCACTACTAATTCATTTAATAAAATTTAGTGATGGTATATTCTTAGATTTTCAGAATTTCAAGTCCGAGGTATAGGAGTGCCACCTAGCCCTTCAATCCAATAGGATCTTGATTGAATCACATCGAAAATTCAGTAGGATCCTTCTCAATTCAGGGTTAACTTGGCCTGCTCAATAGGTTTAGAGACTTCAGATCGATGAAGGATGAGATCACTGCATCTAAAGGACTTCAGCTTTTTTCGAGAGTTGTAATAACATGCCACTTTTGGTTGATAAGAGGCCATTCTGATGCAAGCTCGCTCCCTCACTTCTTCTAGAAAGTTGAGATTGGCACGGAGATGATCAGAGTTTTTCTACTTGTTGAAGCTCTCCATTGTATGTGATGGTAAACCAATCTCTACTGAAATAATAGCTTCTATGCTAAAGGCTAACTTGAAGGTGTTTTACTAGTTGGTGTTCAGGGTGTTGTCCAATATGCCCATAGTATACTGTAGAGCTTGTTTGCCCAAAGTTCTTTAGCTTGGTCTATCCTCTTTTCAATCCTAGGAGGATAATTTAGTTGGTGATTTTGGCTTCTTCATTGGATTGAGGATATCCGACAGAAGTGAACTGATGCTCAATGTGAAGTTTGGAGCAACAGTTCTTAACTTCGTATTATCGAAGTATCGGCTATTATCGATATGATCATCCTTGGAAGCCCAAATTGGCATATTATTGATTTCCAAATGAAGTCTCTAGCCTTCTGTTCAGTATTTATGCTAAAGGTTCAACTTCCATCTATTTTATGAAATAATCAATTGCTATGATGAAAAATTTCTTGATCAGATGCCATCAAGAATGGATCGAGGATGTCCACACCCTACATCACAAAAGGCCACGGGGATGAGATGGGGTGAGTTTAGATGTTGGCTTCTGTTGGATATTGGTATTTTTTGACATCGATCACACTTCTGAATGAAGTCTTTCATATCTTTTGCATTGAAGGCTAGTAATATCCTTGATGGAGTACTTTATAGGCTAATGATCTGCTCCCCAAATGATTGCCGCAGATATCTTTGTATATTTTTCAAAGTACATAATCAGTCTCAGATGGTCTTAGGCATCTAAGTAATGGCATTGAAAATGATTTCTTATATAATTGGCCATTCAGAAAAACATATCACAAGGCTTGCCATTTGATTCTTCTTGCCTCATTCTTATTGGCTAGAGTGGTACCATTAATTAAATATTTAATCAGTGGATCCATCTAGCTTGGCTCGTTGTTGATCTGGTTGAGGCTTGGAGCTTCTTCAATGCTTGAGATCTCTAAATATTTGATATAGATCTTCCATCCCAAATTAGCAGAATTTGAAGTGGCTAAATGGAAAGGTGCATCATCTAGGGTGTTCTTAGTTCTTGATATTCGTTGAACATCAAGCTTTCTAAAGCTTATGGAGAACTCATTTATCTTTTGTAGATATTTAAACATTGTGGGATTCTTGGCTTCATACTGGCCCACACTTGGCTCACAATGAGCTGAGAATCGAAAAAATCTTAACTTTTTTTGCACCAAGCTCCTTTGTGATCTTGAGTCCAGTGATGAGTACTTTATATTCAGCTACATTATTCATTATTATGAAGTTGAACCTCAAAGCATACTCGACGATAACTCCACGAGGTTGGTCAGAGTCAAAATTACATTGCTTATGAATTTGAGGCTCCATCTACATGCAATATCCATTAGTTATCCCCTACGTCGATTTATGATTCGCAAGCATTTGTACTTATCTTTTTTCTAAGATCGTGCATTCGATAATGAAATTTGCTAGTACTTGTGCCTTCATTGTCGTATGAGGCTGAAATTCAATGTCAAATTCTCCAAGCTCGATTACCCACTTCGCTAGATGATCCGACGTATTCGGTCTCTGCAGTATTACTTTCAAGGTTGATCGGTTAATACAACAACAATATGAGCTTGAAAGTATAATCGAAGATGCTTATTGGCTATGACAATTGCATAAATTATCTTTTCGATTCTCACGTATTAGATTTCTACATCTCTTAGAACTTTATTAGTGTAATATATCAGTTTTTGTACATTAGCTTCTTCTTGAATGAGAACCGAACTGATTGCCTGTGAGATGACTGAAAAGATAATTTCTCACCTTCAACAGGCTTTAACAAGAGGGGTGTCGATCCCAAATACTTGAGGTCTTTAAAAGCAGATCGGCATTCATTCGACCATTTAAAGTTCTTTGCCTATCTTATTGACTTGAAGAATGGGAGAAACTTTTCAACTGATCTAGATATAATCGGCTTAGTGCTGCTACCTTTTCAATCAAGCATTCAACTTTTCTTTTGTTGGCTAGATGCTTCATTTCACAAGTGCTCGGATCTTCTTTGGATTTGCTTCAATTCCTCATTGGATCACCATGAAGTTTAGAAATTTTTCAAAGTTTACTCCAAATGCACATTTGCTTGGGTTTAAGTCTATTTGGTAAAGCTTGAGTTCGTTAAATGCCTCATTAAGATCGGCAATATATTGATCAGTTTCTATACTTTAATTAGCATATCATCTATGTACACCTCTATGTTGTGACCAATCTATTCTTAAAGATTTTGTTGATCAGGCATCACTACAAGAAAACAGACTATTAGTGATGGCTAATTGCCATCGCTAATAACCATTTTACTATCGCTAATGTTATTAGCGATGGCACGCTGTTACTAAAATTCGATGGAAATAACTTTATCGCTAATTATTATTATTAGCGACGATAAATTCACCATCGCTAATAATGATAATTAACGATGGTATTAGCGACAAAAAGTCATAATTAATAATTTAATTTTTAATTAAAATGTTAAAACTATTAACAACGACACATTCATCGGTACTAGCATCGTTAATATTTTAATTTTATTAAAATTTAAAAAGCTATTAGTGATGATAATTATCGTTACTAATACCATCGTTAATAGTTTTATTT
>KE505095.1:224552-235534 GCA_000441515.1 Elaeis oleifera
CTTAGGGTGTTTTATACCCAACATATCTTTTACTCAAATCAATAATAAATTTTCTAGCCCCTTCCAGCACTTAGAATTTTTGCTTGCTTACTGGTATGAACTTACCAACCTTCAAGGCTTGTATAGTTTTATCCAACCTAGATCTAGCAAATAGAATTAATTTGCTCTTTCAAGTACATCTCTTTTTGTAGTATACTGATCAACTTCAGCCTCATATTCTCGAGCAATCCAAGAACGAGCTTGCTCCCAAACTTTTCCACTCAATTGATTAAAAGACTCAGACATATTATTTGTGATGTGATCACTTCGAGCTTCTAAAAAAAATTATGTTGAATCCATGTGGATAAATGTATTTTCATCATATGTTGATAAGCCTCAACATCATACTCCTTCATTCTTTTATTGTATTTTCAAATACCAGTTGATCATATGCTTTAACAGCATTCCAAAAGTCAAACCTTAGCAATAAACCAACAATCTTTGATATGAAATTGAGATATATACTGATGCCTAGCACAAAAATGATGGCTAGCATTAGGAATGTTTTAAAACTATTTCAACCAAGCCATATATATGGATTAGGCAGTATGAGTAAAATATTCAAAATTATATTTTTCCCAAAGTGCATAGCATGTTATTTGAAGGACTATATAGAGATATTGCCATCAAGACTATAAAGCTCTAAATTATGAAACTAATTATGTTATCAAACAACTTATAAAATGTTAGGCTATTATATGGTAAGCTACATAATACTTATAAAATATCTGATAATAGATTTGCATTAAACATACATGAGACATACAATTAATTTATAAGGTATGGTACAATTAATTAAACCATATACTTATATCTGAATAGTAAAAGCACTCAAACAACTTATAAGAAAATTTAAACTTAGAATATAAAAGAATACATATCTTTTGCTTATCAGACATTATAATTAATGTGTTATCTACTATACCACCACTAATACAAAGATATAGATGTTCCAAAAAAAATTTGCACCTATCTTTGCACTCTATCTCCACCACACCATAAGCCACGGAGAATAGTCACTTATTTTCATTAATGAAAACTGTATAAAGTAGTACTCCATCAAAGAATCCTTTAAAATGGCACCCATCCAACCCTAAAAAAATTTGCACCTCTCTAAATAACTCTTTTCATTACTTCAAAGTATATAAAGATCATTTTAAATATGGAAGGGGCTTTGGAGTGCACGAATCTCTCATGTAATTGGATCTTCACTAATATACTATGATTTTTTGTTCAAAGTAGTTAATATACCTAGATAGCTTAGAATAGGACTCACAATATTATCCCTCAATCCCTTCCAGTGCCTCTAATTTACTTTATAACTACTGCATCATGTGTGGCTTAACACCATACCTTTCAACCAAAATTTGATATATTAGTGCATAATTGACATGTGGGTCAATCTTTAAGTGAGGCTCTAATATCCTAGCTATCCATTTGGTTTGCATTATTGTTCTTCATAGGCCTTCCATATGTGTGATGTCTCTATAAAATTTTTATCATGAAGGTCCTGTTATCGAGTGTAATTGATGTATGAATTCTCCAAGTATATTCTTGATCTAATTAAATAGTGGGTAGTCACTCTCTTATGTCTATTTTCATCCCTCTCAAGTTCATAGCTAGCTATCTAGGACTGCATAGTTTCTTAATGTGTTCCTAAACTCATTCATATCTACAAAAACTTGCCCTTCCTAAAATGCAATATAGCCCCCTCTACAATCTTAAATAGTGCGCTCTTTACATTCAATGAAGAAAAGTTTATTCTTCTTTCTTTGTAACTAGAGTCTTCATCACTATGCAAAGGATTCACTGATTCTATAGAATTCACGTCACTCAACTGATCATCACCATTATCATCTTTAAATCTCTCATTCTCATCCTCATTAATTGAATCATTCCTATTTCTATCATTTAACTCTTTATCATCCACTCCTCATTATTTGAGTCATAAAAAGGATAAACTTCTTTTGGCAATTCAGACACATTATATTCTTTGCAAATTTGATTACCAACTTTCACTTCACCTCTTAATTGAACTGCAACATCATCTTCAACTTCTCCTCCTCCAACTTTCTCTTCAACTTGATGTCCAACATCCCCTTTAACTTCTCCTCCATTTTGACCTCCAACTTGAGCTTCACCTACATTTTTCTAGAAGCAAGTATAAAGAAAATGAATTACTAACATTATCTTTAACAAATAGTTGTATCTCTTCAGCTCCTTGATGTATGCTAAACATACAAATCACATCATTGTCATTCTTAATAAAAAATTTGCTGCTACATGAGATAGTAAGATTCACATCGTTCTTATTAATGAGTTTGTACAAATCAGCCACCATTTCTAAATATGAATAAAGATCTTCATCTGCATTATCGATCCAATATTCTTAATCCGCATAGTATATAATCAAATTATAGTAAGTCATTACACCCTACATAAATCAATCACTATATTAGCTAGTGGAGAATTTCAAAGATGGTATAACAATTATCCAAAATAAAATAGTTACAAACCCTAATAGACTACTATATTATGCTTTATAGCTTAGCACCACTATCATGTAAAAGATGGTATCATTTTCTATCTGAGAATCATAACCACAACCAACAACCTACTAATTAGAATTAGTTAGATAGCCAAATAATGGGTGATTATATCCATTATAGCTATATGAAATCATGCCTTTCTAATGTTTATCATATCAATCTCGCAAATGCAATTTGTCAAACAACAAAGGGGGGCTAAATCTTTGGGCTGAAGGTTCTAAATTAAAATTTAAGTAATAATGCAAATAAACTGAACTTTTAACACCATAAATCTTTATGTGCCATAAAGTGTGGATGTAGACTTAATAAGTTAGAAAGCATTACTGATCAAATGATAATTCTAATAATAAATAACTTATATCATATGTTGAAGATGCTATAATCATCTAAGCATTTGCATAATTTCATCATAACTTATTTCTTAATAAAAATTAAAAGGTGCATATTGAGATGGGCTTCTGCTTAAATAGCAAATATAGGGTGCTTGTGACCAAATTTATAGCCTTAAGATGCTGCAGACTATATATTTATTCTTCAATAAAATAGCCTCCATGACTTAGTAGCCCCAGAGAGGTTGATTAACCCATTTGAGTATTGAAATCACTTTTTCACTTTTATTAAATATGAAAAAAGAAAAGAAACCAATAAATCCATTGTTCAAATTAATCCAGCAATCAGTTGAATTTGTTTAAGGATAATGACTAATCATATGATTATCTTCAGCTTCCCTATGAGATTCCTATGTCGAAGGAAAGAAGCCAGAAAGAATCCTTGAATATATGGAATATCTTATTCAACTGGTGGGCTATCACCTACATTTAAAAAAGAGAAAGAGGCAAAAAGTTGCAATTGAACATATGAGGAAGGGGACCATCAACTATATTTTTATAAGTATTTACACTTCATTTACAATGAGGAATGGGACCACCTACGGTTGTGTTTAAAAAATTCTAACAGGAATCTCACTACATTTCTACTACTAAGCAAAAGAATTAAAGAGAAATTGGAAGCTTCCTGTCAATATGTCAAGATTGCATGCATTCGGTTGGAAAAAATGCATGCATGGTGAAAAATGAAAATTATATCAAAAAAAAATACAAAACATATCATACTTCAAACAACAAGCAGTCGATTCTCTTTTGCTTGTGAGAGCTTTCTTGATCAGAGGTATTTTTGTGATTTAGCAAGAATAATCAAATAAGGTCGGTGGATTTTTTGATATGCAAACCCTAATCTTAGAGGAAAAGAGGAAGGTGGGATGGATAGAAGGGGAAGAAGAGATGGTGAAAAAGAGTCGGGTTTGGTTGGCTTTTTTTCACCAAGACACTTGCAGATAATAGTTTGGTCGATTTACAATTCTAAAATAATTTGAGAAATGTCATTATAATTTAAGGGTGTAAGTATACGATTTTCAAACTAATAGGTGCAAGTATAATAAAAAAAAATCTTGAAAGAATTTTGTTTATAATTTCTTATATATATTATAATAATATTATTATATATGGAGTGCTACCTGTTCACTTATATTTTTTCTAGCTTCATCAGTTTATTGCTTCTATATTTAGTCCATTCAATCCATCTAATAATAATTTTTTCATTTAGCCAATCCCATAAGTTGTATGTTTGACATAAACCAATTGACCGCAACCTGATAAATCGAATAAAATTGAGCTGATTTTTGAACTAATTTTCAATGTAGTCGGTTCAATTTTGGTATTGGTTTTAGAAACCTATTCAAATCGATTCAGTTTAAAATTAACCCTAAATCGATCCAAATCGAACCGTGTATATCCCTTGTTTAAGATGTGTATTGATGTGGCCCGAATCCAACCTGCAATCATGAGTTGAAATATGGCATCATGAAAAAAGAAAACTTGCCTAAGCCGGATGAGTCTTCTTTTAACGGGAGAGTTGTTTTTCACTTGAATTGGAACTCCAACATCCAACACCAGCTGGACTTCTCCTGTATAAAATGGGTTTGTTGTACTATATACGAAACACATACAATATAATACTCCTTTTTTTTTTCAGGTCTTATTCTCCTCTAATGTTCCCCAAAGCCCTTTTTCTAACTTAAACATTGAAAGGCTCTCAGTCAGATCAGCTCGAGCAACCTTCTTCCTATTTTCTTTTAAGTGTGCAGATCCGTATTTCTTCCTCCCGTAAATATCCATCGGCACTCTTCAAATTATTGGATTAGATTTTGGTAGCAACATATATCATAAATTGATCCCTAACTAGGAAATGGAAAAGAGCCCATGCATTCCCACATTTTTGCAAGTCAGCTAAGTTCGTTTTCATAGCTGACATATTTTTCTCTACATTTCATTACCGCTGAAAGATGAAGTACATATAAAAGCGAAATTTATGAAAGAGGTAGTCATGCTTTGTTATAATCTAAGTTTTGTTCCTTTTCAGAAAGCATGACCAAGTTAGATTATCGTTTATTTGTTAAGCAACCTAGTTAGACTATTGTTAAGTGAGAGCTTGCCGCATATGAATCCATTATGGTCAGAAAGGCATACCACTACCGCACAGACGCGCTTGTGGAGACACACAATCATGGACCAAATGCCACCAAAAGAAAAAGAAAAATCAACGGATCCCGTGCATACTCCATACATAGTCAATAAGTGGTTGTCAATTTCACAGTTGGATGGGTTTTAAGCACGATTGGCAGGTACATCCACTGGCACATTGCGGCAGATTTTCCATGATATAGTAAAAGCTCGGTATATTTAGAGTTTTATTAATCCTCTACATACACTGAAATATTAAATCATGATAATATACTTTTGTTTGCCAGAAAAAAATATTTGACTTCTTACCTAGCTCCCATGTAATATTTCGGTATTGCATTGCCGCAGCTAACTGTAGCAATGTGTCTAATATGTACCATCTATAACACATAAAATAATAAAGATACATAACGTAATAGTATACTAATCATTGAAACCAATCATGAAAGTTATGAGGCCGCATCTTATAGACTCCGTGGTGAATGTATAGATTAAGAAAAGGCATCGTTGGCATGTCACATGCCATGGGAGGATTGGCAATATACTGTAATTAACGGAATCTTAAACCACGCTAATTCTATGAATGACATTTTATTTCTCATGTCCCATGCATGGCGTGCCAAAATACATGCATGGTTTTTTAATTTCTCACAGCTGTTAGGATGTCATAATTCAAAACCATGCATTTCACGTATTCATCGCATTCAAAGAAACGTGTGAACAATATATAAATCAGTCAACGTGTTGTCCGACAAGCGACCGTGGGAGTATCCATTTGCGCGCGGTAGCCAGTCAACGGCGGCTCAGTGTAGTGGTTAGAGGATGGCCCTCCAAAGGAGAGGCAAGGGAGTCAGCGCAAGCATCGGCTAGCTATTATCTTGCTGGCAAAACCGAGTGGGGTGAGATGCGGCGGTTCTCGTCTCAGTTCTTAGGTCAGAGGTGACGAAAGCAACAATAAAGAAAGTCAATGAGAAGATGGGAATTAAGAATTTAAAGTCAAAATGCTAAGGTCGAAGATCACAATGTGGCTAAAGCTGGGAGCGTGGAAATTGCTTTCTAGAAGACTCCAGCTAAATAAGATATGAGATATGATAAGAACATGCTCGCATGTCAAATAAGTGGTCATAACAAGGTCACTATTATTTCCAAAAAGTCAAACCCATTGGCACCGAATGACTGTAGGCCAATCGTTTTATGTTATACTCCTCATAGAATGTGTCCAAAATCTTGGCAAATAGATTGAAACCAGTCCTTTTTTTGATATCTAATGCTCAAAGGGCATTTGTTATGAGCGCAATATTATTGGTAATATTCTATTGGCCTAGAAAATTGTCACTAGAGAAAGTATCTGTGAGGAAAGGGTTGATATGGACGGCATATGATAGAAAGGAGTATTGTTCATGTAGCCACTCACTTTAGCTTTCGTGACAGAATTAATTACTTGGATGATGGCTTGCATCACTGCTCCTAGGTTTGCCGTCTTGATTAATAGAGCTTCCTCCAGGTTTCAATTAAATGTGAGATTTAGATAACGATACTTTTGTCACCTTTTCTTATTATTCTACGCTTTGAAATGCTATCCAGGACTCTTCACTGGCAAATGAAGGAGGTAAGCTAAGAGGCTGAAAACCTTGCAGAGAAGGATCTAATGTCTCTTGTATTTTATTTGTACATGGCTATTTACTGGTGGTTAGGACAACCAAGAAGAATATTCTGTATCTTAGAAGAATTATTGATTCCTATTAATGGTGCCTTCCCTTGCTCAAAATGTCAATTTATCCAAGTCTCACATTTATTTTGGTCCATTCATCTCTCAATATATTAAAGCTAAAATCACAAATATTTTGTAGATGACTACCAAAATAGGAACATGGACTTGTTTGGGTATCACTATTTCAGGTTATAGACTTGTCGTGGATGATTATAACTCCTGTTGGAAAATTCAGCAAAAAGCTTGATTACTAGAAATGGAAGGCGTTATCATTCCCCAGAAGGTTAACTCTTTTACAATCTATGCTATTTTCAGTTCCAACTCATTGCATGCCATCTTCTTCTGTTCCTTTAACTATGTTGATGAGAATGGAAAAGGATTTTAGAACCTTTTGACTGAGGCACCCGATTGATAAGAAGGGATTGCAGCTTGTTCCTTGGAAGATTATTTGTCATCATAAATTGGAAGGAGCTGGGACTTCAACTTCTGAACTTCAGACAGAAGGCCTATATCTGCAGAATTGCTTGTCATCTAGCATTGAAACCAGACTCTTTATGTGACAAGAAGATTTTTGTTAAGTATAATTTCTATATCTTGGCAGCCTATGGTATATCTTGTGGATGCTCTCTCATTTAGGGTTGAATGCTTACTTATGTAGAACCATTTCACTTGGATGGCCTCTGATGGCTACATAAATGTCTATCATGATCCTTGGATTTTAATATTGCTTTAAAGGTTTGGCCTATTTTTTTTTTATATGGATATGGATATTGGGAATTGGAAGAAAGCTGATCTCATAAGTGATGATAGAGTTTGGAGCAGAAGGAAATTATTATCTATCTTCCTAGCTAGTTGAAACAATATGGATCATGTTTGTAAAATCCTAGGGTTGAAAAGGATTTGGTCTGATCAGCTTTGTTGGGGAAGATTTGATAGATTAAAATATCTGCTAAGGAGAACTTAGGCTTATTATGCCTTTATCAAATCAAAATAATAGCTCTTATTTTACATGGATTTGCAAATTACATACAATCTAGAGGGTAAAATGTTTTGGTGGAGACTATTGTGGTGCAGAATTCGTTGTAAATTTGAATTGTACAGGAGAAAATCTTAATATTGATGCTGTCCTATGATTTGTACCTAGACTATGACCCCACTCACCACTTTGCGACATCGTGTTAGGCTATAAGGGATAGTTTAACTTAGCCCCAAGTAGGGAAAAAGATTAAATCTGTGATGGTTAACATCAGTTGGTTATTTGGAAGGCTAGAAATAATAGAATGTTTCAAAAGGAAAACTCTTCCCCATGCAGCTGATGTAGTGAGATGAGCTAAAAATTTGAATTCAAGTTGCTATAAGACCTAATCCTTGGTTTCTTTGACATATGGTTAAGGGATTGGAGTAATCTTGGCCTTGTATGCCCCTCATCATTGGATGGTATTAGAATGACCCATTTGTCCTCTCCCCTTGGTATTTTGAAGTGATAATATTATAGGTGCAAGTATAGTTATTGGGGATCACTTTGGCCGATTGATCTACGTTGTCAGGAAAAGTTTGCCATCATGTACAATCCCTTAAACCTAGCTGATAGCAACTTGGGAAGGCCTTAATTTCTATTACAGATTGCTAATTTAAAACTTCCTAGGTTAGGTTAGAAGGTTACTCACTTTCTGTTATTGCTTAGATTAATAATGGTTCCACCAATAGACCTGGTTCTAATCCACTGTTGAGAGATATTATGAAGATGAGGGCAGCTCTATGGGCATTTAAAGCCACTCATAATTTCAGGGAAGATAATCAAGAGGCAAATTGGCTAGCTTTAAATTGTAGGTTGGTTGATTGATATTGGGACAAGAATGCTACAATTCCATGCCAGTTGGATCAATTGCATATAGCTAATTCCTCTAGATCTTCTTTCAATATTCATTTTTAATTTCAGGTTTTGATGCTTTCTCTATTCAAGCAGCCAATCTTAGGTCACTATTACATTACAAGATATTTACAATAGAAATATCAAGGGCCTAGTCTTAGTGGCAATGAAAATTTTGCATTATTATTAGCCACATGGGAATGATTGTGATTTGCACAACAACCATTCATGAATCCAAAGTACCCCAAAGGATCCTATAAATTGCATCAATTCTCTCGTATCAAGTGATAGATAGGCTACTAGCTGAGTAGATTTTTCCCTCTATTTTTGGATACTGGACTTGGACCTACAAGATTACTCTTCCAATGAACAAGTATCAAAGAAAACTTCACTATATTTTTTGAATCATAAATTTGGGGATACAGGACCAAGGTGGTTACTTGGTAATATAGTATTGGTTGTACATTACAATGATTGTGAGGATTTATATGAGATCAAGGAACCTAAATAGAATTTATAACTAGTATTTTATGTAAGGTCTTGGATTTTATCAATGGTATTAGAATAGATCCGGTCCATGATCCATCTGAATTAGTGAACATTAAAGTATGGATCCTTTTAAGACTCACTGTTGGGCAATTATCATGTTAATTTGTGATTGAATTTTATTGAATTTGATTCCTTTGCCTAGTGAGAATCCCATGACTAAAATGGAAGGACTGTGAGATAGGTGCACTGTATATGTTCAGTCTCATATTAGCTGCACTCTTAGAAAATCTTAAATATTCATATTTGGCAATTGGCCTTTTTAAGTGAAGTTCTGGATTACTGCAAGAAAATATTTCACTAAAATTATTATAGGGGGGTTTGACCTTTGACCATCTATCAGAAATTAACCTCATATTATCGAGACATGTGACTTTTTGCTTTCATGTTTTTGGAAAGTGCAATATTTTGAATATCTCAGTCAACTTGCATGTCATCCTTCCTTTCGGGGGACAAAAATCTAAATTAAGAGGTGGAAGTTGTGTATTGACTAACCTTTGTTATGATTTTCATGTCGAATCATAAATTTAGAATATATATATACATTTTTGAGACTAAAGAAATGTTGTTAGCTAATTTATTGGCCCAAAAACTTAAGTTAATATATAGAGAAAGAGTATATATTGAACTCAAATTTGACTAGGCTATATAATTTGTGATATTAGAAATCATTTGGAAAAATTTTCTATCATATCTTGCAATAATATTAGTGTTTATACATGAATGTTAATATAGTTTTCATACTCGATTAGACATATTTAGCATCTTGTACACAACAAGATCATGTTGGCTTCCCTTATCACTTTAGTTTTCACCATGTATAACATTAGCATCTTATCTCTTCACCAAGCCACTTGCTCATGCAGCTTCTCATGATATTTATATTAACTTGGATTTAGATGTTGCTCTCTAGACAATTTGAGGGCTTGGATTGTAGTTTCATTATAGAGACTTACTGGCATCCTCTTCTAAATGTTTAGTCTAAAATCATTAAGTAATCATGCTCTTAAATATGAAGTTTCTTAGTTTTGATGGACCTTCATGTTACTAACCCTATTTCTTATTTTATCAACCCCAGATCAGTCAGTATTCATTTCACCTCACTTTCAATTGATCAATTGCACACCTAATTAAGCCCAATTATGCTCACTCAATTGATCCATCTTCCTTAATTTCAAACTCTAATTCACCCATTTTGATTTCATTCTTCCCGTTTTGAGTAATTCTGAACAAAGTTTATGTACTCTATCACAAATTGCATCTCCAATTGATCTATTGTGATCTTAGTTGAACAACATTGTTACTAATTGCATTAACTAACTTGAACCAACTAAATCAACTTCATCTTATCTAGCCTAGTTCATTGATTTGATCAATTTCTTTTCCAAATTACCCACCAATTCTTCCTTTTTACCTTAATTAATGATTGGATCTAATTAGACTTCATCATGCCTAATTTGATCAAATTTATACATACAAGCTGATTGGTTTTGACTCGGTACAATTTTAAGCATAAATTTGAAGAAGTTAAGCTTAAAATTAAAATGTAACTGCTCCCTATATCATAAGTGTCATAGTTAAAATTTATAATTTTTAGACATCTCTATTCTCATTAACCATCCTGCAAATTAATAAAAATGGAAAAGCTTGGGTAAAAATATCAAATAGATTCAATCTTTTTTAGATTTAACTTTTCCTCCTAAAATCAAAGTGAGGTGGGGGGGGGGGGGAGAGAGAGAGAGACTACT
>KE505095.1:238632-253141 GCA_000441515.1 Elaeis oleifera
GAGAGAGAGAGAGAGAGAGAGAGAATTCCATGAAAACTCAAAATCTTTATCCGAAACTCCTATGTGAACCCATTAGTGTTTAAAACATGTAATGAGTCAAATAATGGGGAAAGCATAAGAACTACAAAGTGCTTTTGATGGAAGTCTATAATAATATTATCAATAGTAAAATTGGTCATTCAGTGGCTGAGTTTGATTGGATTTAGAAATCTCCTACTCCTCATCGCACTAGAATTTTTGGTGGAAATTATGCGGGCAACGACTCCTATATATATATAATCATTATTTGTTTCATCCTGATCAGTGTTTTTGTGATCTATGTCAGGATCAAATTAAAGATACGGATCACACTTTTCGGGCATGTCATTTTACTCATAATATATTGATGTCTATTTTATCCTAGCTCTCTGTTGCTTCGCCACTAAATTCTATTGATGATCTGTTTGCACATGGTACCTAGTAGAGAGCGGTGATAATGATGATGCTATATTGCTTTTCATGCTGATTGGTTGATATGGTCTAATAGAAATAAACAAGTATTTCAAGGAAAATTGACTATTAAGGAGGATTTATATGCTAAAAGCCTTTCACCAAGCAAGGGAATTTCTTCAGCCTTAAACAAAGATCCCATTAATGCAATGACAAGGCTTTCCTGTACCATCGGTCCTTTGGACCCTCCTCATTCTCCTCCCATTATAATTTACTGGTCATCCCTTCTCTTTGGAGTATTAAAGGTTAACTTTAAGTTATTAGATGGGAACAATGAGCTACGTGGGACGGTATTTATATAGCTTTGTTTAAGTATACCACCACTCAACTTTGAATAGAAGGCGACTCTCTTACTTTCTGTTTGGTATGAAGGATAGATTAAAGAAGGATAGATAGGAAAAAAGGATGAATTTATATTCTATCCTCCTATATATTTGGTGAAATATAGAAGTATGGATGAAAATAATTTCCTCCTCTATTTAACATAGGAGGAACGAAATGAAGGATAGATGATATTTATATAATATTTTATTAAATTATTTTTATAAAAAAATATTATTATCAATTTATAATATTTATCTATACTAAAAAAGTAGAGCAATATATAAACTTCCAATTTTTATAATTCATCATTATATAAAGTTACATAAATATTAAATTTTAGTTTAATTTAGTAAATAATTTTATAAATTAATTATATATTAATAAAATTATTTATAAATTAATTATATAAATAATAAATGATTTATAATTTAATTTATATAGTTAATTAATTTTATACAAATAGTTAACTAAAAAATAGTGAATATAAGTAAAAAATAAAAAAAATTCTAATTATTTAAATTATGAGAATTATACTAAAATTAATAAAATTAGTAATAAAATTTGATAGTTTAAGATAAATAATATGGATAAAATAAAAATATATATATATAAATAAAATGAATGAAAAAGTAAAGAACTGTTAAGTTTTTATCAAACAGTTAAAAAGAAAGAATTTTATCAGCATAGAGACCCATTCCTCATATGTTCTATCCATTCTTTTTGTATCATTCCAATTTGTAAGGATGCAAATCGATAGGCTTGAATGGATGAGCAATTTCTTTTTTTTCACTTATCATTCTCATGACTTCTTGAATCAAACGATAGATGAAAGTCATCCATCTTTTCTCTCGTGATCCCAACCAAATACAGAGTTATAATGGTACAACACATTAACTACTTCAATTCTTGTTCTCTTCATCTACCTCTACTCCAACACATATGAAAATTAAAAAATAAAAGTTATTCAGATATTTAAGGCTTCTCATGTATTCCACCAAGACAATCAATCTGCAGATGGGCTAACTAATAAAAAAATTTTGGGAGATGTAGGTCACATGTAAGACTCTATAATTTCAATTTATCTCAAAATATTACTTCAGGCTAAAAGAATGTATGTGCAATTTTTTTATATTTTTGGTTTTGGAAGCTTGCTCCCTATTTAATTGTACCAAAGGAAAAAAGAAAAGAAAAGAAAAAACATGGTGGTGTCAATGGTTCCATGAATTTGTTTTTGTTTTTGTTTTTTGTTTTGTTTTTTGCGGAAAAGAAGGGGCCAGCCCGCCTCCAGGAATTAATACCGGAAGAAAGTCTGCGTTGCGCTTGACGATATGCAAGTCACGTGGCATTCATCATCAAATTGTGGATACGGGAGCACCCAACGGCTCGCTAACAGACATTCCCCTCACCATCGCTATTCCGAATTCCAACAGAGCCCCGCCCGGCAAAGCTCCCGTTAGAACCCAAAAAATAGGCGGTGGGTTGAAACGCGCTTTTGCCAGCGCAAGGCTCAGAGACGGGGGCCGGAGAGAGAGGTGACAGCCCGTGAGGCCCATCCATCTCTCCGCCTCGCTCGCCGTTGTTCCCCTTCTCTTCCATCTTCCATCCACCAATCAAGACCACCATTGAAGCCATCTTTTCCTCCTTTCTTCCCCTCTCCATGCCTTCACAATGAAGGCTAAGAGCCCTTCTCCTCTCCCTCTCCTCCTCCTCTTCCTCATTCTCTCCCTCCTTCCTTCGTCCTCTCTCTCCGATGACAGTGCAGCAATGCAGGACATCGCCAAGAGCCTCGTCGTCCCTCAATGGAAGCTCGCCAACGGCAACCATGCAGTTGGCCCGGCGTCTCCTGCCAAGGTGGCAGCGTCGTCGAAATCAACCTCAAGAACAAGGGTGTCTCCGGCGAGCTCTCCCCCTCCATCTCCAAGCTATCCTCCCTCAAATCCCTTCAGCTCCAGAAGAACCAGATTAAAGGTGACCTCTCCTCCCTCGCCAATCTCGCCAGCCTCGAGAGTTTGTCCATCGATGACAATGCCTTCACCACCATGCCTGCCGATTTCTTCTCTGGCCTCACAAGCCTTCAGACCGTGATTCTCGACAAGAACCCCTTCACACCGTGGTCCATACCGGATGATGTCTCCAAGTGTGTGAATCTCGTGGTCTTCTCCGCCTCGGACGCTGCGGTCACCGGCAACATCCCGGATTTCTTCGGCGAAATGCCCAAATTGCAGACGGTGACGCTTTCTTACAACACTATGAAAGGCGAGCTCCCGGCATCCTTCAAGGGATCCAATATTCAGTCGCTTGTACTCAACAATCAACAGACCGGCTCCCAGTTCACCGGGCGGATCGACGTGATCGCATCGATGACCCAGCTCTCAGTGGTATGGCTGCAATCAAATGGCTTCACAGGTCCCATCCCGGATCTCTCGGAGCTCGCCTCATTGATGGACTTCAGGGTCCGGGACAATTCCCTCACCGGAGTCGTCCCGCCATCGCTGACATCGTCCGCCACCCTTAAGAATGTCACACTGTCGAACAACAAGCTCCAGGGCCCCATGCCTAAGTTTGCCGATGGCGTGGCCGTCGACATTGACAAGGGCAACCAATTCTGCAGCGAGAATCCGGCAGAGCAGTGCGACCCGAGAGTGACAACGCTGCTGGAAGTAGCGGAGGGCTTCGAGTACCCGATGGACCTCGCAGAATCCTGGCAGGGGAATGATCCCTGTAAGAATTGGCAAGGTGTGACCTGTGCCGGCCAGGAAATTGTGGTCCTTAATTTTGCGAACCGGCATTACAATGGGACCATCTCTTCCGCCATTGGTAACTTCGCCTCATTGCAGAAGCTGATACTGAGCAACAACAGCCTCTCAGGCCGAATACCAGACAGCTTGACAAAGTTGCAGAAGCTGACGCTTGTTGATGTTACCAACAATGACCTCTCAGGAAAAGTACCGGAATTCCAACAGGATGTGGAGGTGCGGAAAGAAGGGAACCAGAATATTGGTAAGGAAGTGGATTCTTCTGGAGGTGGGTCTTCATCAAAGTTTCAAGCTGGTACAATTTCAGGGATAGTTATAGGTGTTTTGGTTGGTATAGGGTGCTTAGTGGCTGTGTTGGCCTGCTATATTCGCAGTAGGAAGCACAAGGAATTTGGGTGGGTTTCTACGCAAACCCCTGCAAATGAGCCAGAATTGGTGAAGATAGGAGTGATCGGTACGAATTTGAATGATGGAAGCTGGAATGGACGGTACACTCAAAGCAGCACAGGGAATACAACAGACTCGCAAGGCATGTACATGTCGATCAATGCCATCCGTAGTGCCACAACAATTTAGCGAAGACAGCATTATAGGCAGGGTGGATTCGGAGTCGTCTACAAAGGGCAGCTTAATGAGACGATGATCGCAGTGAAGAGGAATAAGGTTGGCTTGATGGGTAAGAAGGGAATGAAGAGTTCAGAGCAGAGATTGATGTGTTGCAAAAAGTAAGGCACAGGCACTTGGTTGCCCTCCTAGGTTTTTGCGACGTTGGAGATGAGCAGCTGTTGGTCTATGAATATATGCCAGGGGGTACATTGGAGCAGCACTTGTTTGAATGTAGTGACAATGGGTTTTCTCCTCTTACTTGGAAGCAGAGGCTTACAATAGCTCTGGATGTGGCTAGAGGGGTTGAATACCTGCACAGCTTGGCCCAGGAGAGTTTCATCCACAGGGACCTGAAGCCCTCAAATATATTGTTGGACAATGACAAGCGGGCTAAGGTTTCAGATTTCGGATTGGTCAAGCTTGCACTAGATAAGCAGAAGTCTATGATGACACGATTGGCCGGGACGTTTGGATATCTTGCACCTGAATATGCAAGTAAGTATTTGTTCTTGATTCCTGATTTAGTGATTTGATAAGATATTGTTTATATTGATTCTATTTGCTTTAGAAAATTTGCTGGTTTGTTGTGCTTTGTTTTTTACTTTAGACTGAATTAAAATACAAATGCATGGAAAGGTTGCTTCTTGAGTAATATTACTTGCATACATCCACATGTTCACAAATACATTCTTATCTACCTACTATATTTTGTATACTATAAATGGAAATTCATATGTAGAAATGTATGCTAACAACACATGTTTGACATAGTATGTTATTACACTCTGTTAGCTAGAAATTTTCAACAGCTAGTTTGTTATTAGATGGAAAATCTGCTTTAGAACTTTAAGCAATAAAGTCTCAAAATTTTGGCAGTGAAGGGCATTTAAGCACATTAACAAGCATGATAGATATGAGAATGCTTATGAGGTGACATGAGAAGAACACATAGAAAGAGCATGATAGATATCAGAAAGATATATTTTAGATGAAGAATGCTACATACATGACAAAGTGGTTAAGAACTGAATAATGGCACCAGTATGCAACAACGACCAATCTAGCCTCAGTTAGAGTGATACATTTCTGTTGAATACGTGCAAGAAAGAGAATGTATGGTCAAAAGAGAGAAATGGATGTGAGTGATGATAAATGAGTTACGAGTAGAGGGATTCATAAAGTTGACCCCACTAATGAGAATAAGGCTATATGATTATGGTCAAGACATTGTCTTCCTACCAGTTTGCATAAGGTGTAATGTGGTATCATAAAAAGAATGTACTTTAAGGGTGAAGAAATAAAGGTTGAAGAACCTAATGGGACAACATAGACATAGAGGACTCTTATGGTCAAACACTGAGGTCCACATGATGATCATGAAAATAGCTCTTCTTTGAAGGAATTTGTAAAGGGCAGTGGCATATAAAATGTAGATGACCAAGGAGCTCTAAAATTTCTTAATGTTTACCATATGACCAATGTTATGTACTCGTATGTTAGGATATGCCAGGTGGGGCCCTCAAGAGAGTGACAAGAATATATACAAGATAACCATGGTGAAGAGGAGTAATATTAATGACATGAACCAGATCAGATTCATCAAGAATGAAGGTTATATAAATTTTTCAAAGACAGCAGAACTGTGGAGAAATGGAAGGTTATACTTAAATTCACTGAATGAGCTCTGCATAAACAACAGAGTTGTGCAAATCAAAATCAAGAGGGTGAAATATGCAGAAGTATAGACATTTTCTCAGATAACCTTTTAGTTTCTGTTCTTGTCATTGTTTATAACTGTGTCATGAGAGGTAATCTAGTTGGCAGTAATGCAATACCCCAGAATTCTGGTCATGAAGTTATAAAGGAGGAACTTGGAAAAATAAGTTCAATGTTCCTTTTTCTTTCATTTTTCCCAGTATAGCTATTTCTTGACATCGGCAAAGAAAGTATCATCAGATAAAGCACCTCTTTCGTTTCTTCTTCTCTTCCTTCTGAGTTCTGCCCGGAAGGCCATGCCCTTTCCAGATTACCAGAAATTGATGGTTTAAACCATGGGAGCAATGAACAATATGCTGCAACCCCTCAGTTTAATCCAAGACATCTTGTTAAGTCATCACTAACAAAAGAAAAGGTCAAAAGTGCATAAATGTAATTGAGCTAGTCCATCTCCAACCCAAGCTCATCAGCTTAAAAGTTCTTCAGCTAATCATTATCAAGACTAATGATCCACTTTGCACATTTAACTGTTATACTTAAACCATAATCTAATATATTAGTAAGCATAAAAATAATTTATGATTATACCAAATAAACTTTGGCTTACTCTTTATAATATTAATCCTTTTTATGGCAACTGAATCTCTCTTCAGACTCTTCGCTCTAATAGACTAGACCAAATAACTCATGCCTGATCACATTTTGAAACATGTGATTTATTAATGCTGAAAATGCTTTTCACTGCTTCTTTAATTTCTTTCCTTCCCAGAAAATCTTTCCAGATCTGTTTTTTATGGTCTTCCCACAAGTTGCACTACCTAAGTAATGTTGATGTTTTTTAATTTCACATCTGTAATTTTGGCCTTCATTTTATCATGTGTTAACTTTTAGCTAAGTTGTTCAAAAGGTTATTCTTTTCTCGGATTTGTTTCTGGAAAGGTGCATCAGATTTTTGTCGATGTATTTAAACTCTATCCTTCCAATGTTATGGAATAGATATTTGATTTCCTTATTTCCCTCTCTATGGCTTGTGGATAATTTCATCTCAAGTTTCATCACATGCTCTCATTTTTCTCACAAAAGCAGCAATTTCTGTCTCAATCTGTTGAGATAGGATCTCAAAATCTGATAGGTATTTGGGATTCGAAAGAAAGAGAAGTTTGCTGATGGAAGAAGATATTAGTGTAAGAAGTGCAAATAAATAAGCAATAAGACGATATATTTTATCTAATTCAGTGTATCCACTATTAATAAATGATATTACTTATATAATAAGGAGTTCGATGCAAATAAAGTCCTTATTCCTTAACATGAGGAGACAATTTTTGGCATATAGTAATATAGGATTGACCAAAATCCATGATGGAGATAATATTGAGCTTAATGACCTTTATATTGGCACCTCTCATTTATCCGTTGAGGGTGATGTATCATATTGCATAAATTGGTTTTTTGAACATCATGGGAGCATTTGACATGTTGTTGCATATCTGTTCATTGAATTTGAACACTAATTAGCATTCCATGTGCCATAGCAACTATATTTGTTGGGCAGAACTTGTTTGTTGGTATGATATCAAATTACCACCTTTTCACCTTCTTGATCAGCAATTACATCAGTTATGCCAGTTTAAAATCTCATGCCTCTCTACTGGGAGGTGGGATAGTGTCGAGATATATGGTTCCTTGTCTAAGTTAAATATAATTCATGGATTTCATGGTGTTTGTTATCATTGGAGATGTCAGTTTGGGTAGCTAAAAGGTGGCATGAAGGTTTTGAGATACAGTTTTTACATGACATGTTAAGATGCTAAATGGCAGATGGTGGTATATGAAGGGTCAATATGAGGGTTTATAGGTAGGATACTCAAGCAATGTAAACCTCAGGATCCTTAAAAGAACCCAATCATTTTCTGGATCATTGTGGAGGCAGACTTTAGAATTTGAAGAGGTGAATGGTGAAGGTTTGTAGCAATTGCTGCCTCTATGATTGAGAGGCCAAATTCTGTTTGATCTTGAGCTTTGGAATTTAGTGATTTTGTGTAATTAGGTAACTTACTCCATCTTCACATCATCTTCCCATCAGTTTTTGCTAATGACCTAGGAGGTTTGATTATGGAACCATTCAATTTCAGCTACCACTTAAAAGAGGAAGAATAACTAAACTTGGCAAACAGCTACTTGCGCTTTGTTAAATCGGTTTGAGATTATCTTCAGACTGCAGTAACCAAACAGGCAGAGTTAACCCTCATATATTGCTGCATGCTACAATGTTACAGCCTAGCTGTGCCCTGATATTGATACACTTCACGGGCATGTGATCTGTTGTATTTCTTGACAATTAAAAGATGATGTGTTGATGTTTTATGATAAAACTCTTCATGGATGTTTTCCATGAAAGTTAGTATAATGCATCACTCTTTTCAAGTTAAAAGTTCTAAGAATAAGTTCAGATCACACTCCTGATTTGTTTGGTAGTTATGAGATCACATAAATGACCGGCCACTACTTGCTTTTTTCTGACAAATTATCGTATCTCCAAACTTGTGCAATTCTTTAATGTGCATATGCTATAGACTACATCCATTGGGCGAAGAGGATTCTTCAACAATGCAGGCATCCTATGTCATTATAGAATAATTAACAATATGTTTCTCTCAATCTGAAGGAAGATTATTATATTATCTGTCTTCTCAACCTTGCTGTTTTCTTGTTGTAAGATCTTGCAAAAGAATTTATACTCTATCCCTTATTTTTGGACATCAAATTTCGAAAAAAAGCCAATCACCTTTATCTTTTTACTTTTGTATACTGGTGGTTGTTCAAGTATCGATTTCATTGGGTTTGTGTATCTCTTCATAGTACAATGCAATATAGTGTGCTGCAAAATTAACATCTGTACAGTGCCTGCTTTGACAGAAAGGAAAAAAACGAAAAAAGAACCACATTCCTACTTTCGTCAATATATCCCATCTAACAAAATTTTGACCTTCTTCATTGGAACTTTTGAAGTTGTTTGGTTGTAAAAAGGAAAAAAAAATTGCAACTTGAGTCTTTTGTGTATTATGGTGTTGCTTTTCTTTGCCACTCAATGAAAGGAATAGCTTGCAGTTTCAGTTGCACTTCTGTATGGGTAGTTGCATGAATTTTGGAATCTGAATGGATTAATAAGGAGCTACATTGGGTATTTGAACTTTGAAGTAGTATCAACATAAATATAGCAAAATGAATTGATGGGATATTTCACATTGGATTGGCACAAAGTACATGGGAATTTAAAAATAGGAAGACAAAACAAGAATAACATTGGAACTATGAAGTAGGTTCCCTTCATTTCACAGAACCTATATATGAAATCTACCAATGATAATATTTGCTAAACTATCCAATATTTTGTATCTCAGTAAATAATGGGATATCCTTGTCCCTACATCAGTAGGCTAGGATCGCTTGAACCTTAAGATGATGAAATTAATTTATTTCTTCTTTATACAATTAATATGAAAATCTATTCCAACACCAGCAATGTTTCCTATTTTATTTTCGTTTAGTTATATATTTTCTATTAAGCAAGCCAAACAAACTAATTGAACTAAAGAATGTACTTGTTTCCTGTTCTTCTGTGGTAGTTTCCAGGCATTATAGTTTGACCAGGTAGGCATATCTGGCAAGAATGTAAAGTTCATTGTTCTGACTTCCAAGAACCTGAAAATTGTACATTACCAATGCAAAGATGGTGCCCAAACTCAACTTATCACCTGAAAGAGTAGCCTAGAGCTGAAATTCAAAATACTATATAATTAATAACTCAGTATCAAGCATAGCTATATACCCTTCAACATATCCAATACTTGTAACTCCTGTATTAATCATAGTTGAACTTGATTCAAACACTAATATAGGTGCTCTGTCTTGCTAGTCAATGCAGTTTTGAGTCTCTTCAGTGCAAAACTTTGGTCAGTTAATTTGTATTGCAATATCTTTTGCATTCGATTTGTGCATGATCTAAAATTGTTCCTTATAAACTACAATGCATGCACATGTAGCATACTTTACATACGAATTACTACAATCACATGATTTGAAGAGAGACCATTCTAATCTAATAGGCATGGTTAGGCTCCATTTTGTGGTCCAGTGACACATAAGCTACTATGTGCATCGTTACCGTTTTGTTCATTTGCTGATTACATGTCATAAGTACTATAGTGATGGGTTCACTTTATGTTTTTCTTGCAGTTACTGGAAAAGTGACGACCAAGATTGATGTATATGCATTTGGAGTTATATTAATGGAACTAATTACTGGAGAGAGGGTGCTTGATGATACCCGCCCGGATGAAGACACCAATCTGGTATATGTCTTCCGCAGGAATATCCTTGACAAGGAAAACTTCCTTAAGTCGTCTCCAGATCCTAATCTTCGTCTTGATGAAGAAGATCTCATAAGCTTATGGGAAGTAGCAGAAGTTGCACGCTACTGTACAGCCCGCGAGCCTTCTCAGAGGCCTGACATGAGCCATGCTGTAAATAAGCTGGCTCCCCTAGTGGAAAAGTGGAAACCCACTGCCTGCGATGACGATGATGACAATGATGGTGATGTAGGAATGTCTCTCAGAGGAAGACTTGAGGGATGGCAAAATGGTGAAAGCAGATTTACTGAGTGGTACAATAAAAGTCTGAGCATCAACTACGATTAGAAGCACTGTAAGGGCATTTTCAGCAATGTTCTGCTGAAGGCGCTGGTGCTGTTGTACGACTGTTTACATCATTTCATGTTTGTTCTAACTGGGCATGGCTGTTTTTGCTTGATCATTTTTCTCTGGCATCAAGAGCTTGTTTCCTTTAGGCCTAGTAAATGAAATGGGTGGATCCTAATTTATATGCATTTTATTAAATGCCATTATAAAATTAAGAGAAAATTAAGGAGATATCTTTTTTAAGTTTGGGTCATTTACATTTAAATCCTAAAAGATTAAAAAGTATTAATTAGCCTCTAAAACTTCAAATTTATTATAATGTGGCCTAGCCATCTATCTGGATCCTAGCATAGATCTTAAAAAGCTTCGTTGTTTGTCATCCATTCGTCCATATAGATTGCAAAATGCTTTGTCTATAATCCATTCACCACCGACACAAATATCAAAGTGCTTCATTTGTGCTCTATTCACTGGTACAGATCTCAAAGCGCTCAATTTTCTATCATCTATTTATTCATAAAATGTTCAAATACTTCATTTTCTATCATCTATCCACCAGCACATATCTTAAAGCACTCTATCTTCGATCATTCATCTACTTATACAAATCTTAAAGCACTTCCTCTATCATCTATCTACCTGCACAGAAGTCAAAGTTTTTCATTCTCTATCATCCATCCATTTACATAGTTCCTAAAATACTTCATTTTCTGTCATCTATTTACATGTACAAATCACCAAGCACTCCATCCTCTATCATTCATCCCTTTATGCGAATTTCAAAGTACTCCATCTTTTGTTATCTATGTGCTTGCATAAATTTCAAAGTGGTTTATTCTCTATCATCCATCCATTCAGATAGCTTTTAAAGCACTCCATCCTCTATCATTCATTCGTTTAGATAAATCTTAAAGCACTCCATCTTTGTCATTTATCTGTATGCACAGATCTCAAAATGCTCAATTTACTATCATTCATATGCCTGTATAGATCTTAAAGTACTCCATGTTTTATCGTTCATCTACTTGCATGGATCTCAAAGCACTTCAACCTTTATCATCCATATATTCTTTATCATTTATCTATCTGCACAAATCTCAAAATGTTCTATCTACTTTTATTCATATTCGTATATATCTTAAAATACTCCATCCTTTATCATTCATTTGCTTGCACACATGTCAAAGCATGCCATCCTTTATTATTTATCTATTTGCATGGATCTTAAAATACTTTATCTTTCATCATCTATCCACTTGCATAGATCTCAAAGGACAAAGTCATTTACCATTAACACAAATCTTATAAGTACTAATTTTTCCTTCCTTTCAATTCCCGCCGAAACAAAAACCCTTTTTATTGAGTTATTGGGAAGGATAATTATGGAATTTTATAAAAACTAAACTATTAAGTAAATCTTACATGATAATGTTCTCTAATGGAAATAGTCAGTTGGGCTATATTGCAATGATCTTAAAATTTTGGCACTTAATTGATATTTTTTAATTTTATGATTTAAGTATAAATGATCTACACTTGAAGGGGTATCTTTATAATTTTCTTAAAATTAATGGTGATGAATGAAATAGTATGAGAATCTAATTTTTCTAGTTATGAAGAGATTTGACAAGGATTTCATTTAATTGTATCTTTGTTTATAGAATAAATATTATTTTCAGATTGATGTAGAGATTTGAAGTTCACAATTAATATTTAAACAGTGAATAATGTGTTAGTTGGTGGTTGCGCTCAGTTTCTGGAATTGGTTATGAACGGTGAGACTTAAGAGGGTGCTTGGTTGGGGGTAATTGAGGTCTAGAATGAAAATTGAAATGGATGACTCCCATTCTAGTTGCTTGGTTGGAGGGAGTCCCATTCCAATTTCGATTTCAAGAAGGAATGGGATGGCCCAATCCCTCGTAACTAAATCTGAACTCTTCTCAATGGAGTCAAAATCTTATTTCGATGGAACGGGATAGAAAAAAAATACCTATCGTCCATGCTTCTCCGTGGGCATGTACTGACTCCCAAAGCGGATGTACATCACCGACCACAGTGGGCATGCATCTAGCCAAGCCGCCACCTTCTTCGTTGGGATGGATCTCCGGCCACAGCATCCCACCACGAGACCAGCTGGGGAGATGGGCCCCACAGTTGAGACGTAATGGTAGCCATGCTTTAGATGCACGAGGAAGGGACCCTCGAGGGTGTCGAAGGTGTTGATGATGGTTCCCCAATAGCCGGTGGCGTTGGCGAGGAAGCTCTCCCACACTAACTCCCAGTTCAGGTCATCGGTCCTGAATCGGTGCCAAATGTCGGGAAGGTGGCATACAAGTTGTTTGACAATATGCTTTTTAAGGGCTGCTCCCTTTTCATCTTATTTAAAAAAAATAAAAATAAAAATAAAAAAGAAAGAAAGTTGCTCCCCAAATTGGGTCTCATACAACTCTTTCATTAGGTACTATAGTACTGTTAATGAGATTGATTTTTTTTCGTAGCATGATATTTTGTCCTTTAGTTATACACTTTTATAATAAAAATAATTTTTTTTATGATAAAAAAATGATTCTTTTTTGATGGCTATATTTGTACTGGGATGACATATTTGTTACCAAAATAATAGTTTCATTGATTCTTTAAAAAGTGCTCTATGAGAAAGCCAGCTCAAATATCAAATAAGATAAATTAGCAAAAATAGATGAAAAAATAATATGTTTGATTCTGATTTTTGTCTTTAAATGAACCAACAATGATAAGTCGTATATTTATATATTTATTTTAAGTATTTTTGATAATTAACGGTGCTAACATCTTCTAAAAAATCTAATTTCATAATTAAATTGGTTTTCTTATAAAATAAATAATTTAAAAAATATGAAATTAGAATATTTTATGAAAATAGATGTCAAGTTGATTGAAAAAATTTAAGCACTAAAATAATAGAAGAATTAATAAAAATTTAATTTATATTTTTTTCTATTTTTCACGTACAAAATCTAAGAAAAAATCAAGCAAAAATATCCAAAAAAATCATTTTAAAAAAACCTTCGATGCATGATGGACCGACTGACCGATCCATGAAACCTGAGTCGCGGTCCACAGCATAGTTTCGTAGTCCACAGTCATGGTCTATAGGGGTGGGCTGGCTCTGTACGCTAATCAACAGCTGAGATCACGTTGAACATCCAATTGGACAGTCAAAATCACTCCTTCTCATATCCAGCAGTGATGGCCTGCATCATTTATGCGATCAGACAGTTCGAAGCCATCCAGGGCATGATCTAATGACTGGCATTCATTGTCGGCTGAGAACTAAACCAGAGAAAAGGATTTTTGCACCATTCGATGGTCCAAAATTAATCTCAAGCACGATCCGACAACTGCCATTGATCCCGACTTTGAATAGGAGATCAGATGCACGATCCAACAGTCCAAATCAAATCTGACGATCGATTCGATGGCTGATATCTTTCTCGACTATGATTAGGAGAAGAGAAGTGATTTTTGATGAAATTTGGGTAGTTTAAAGCAAATCCGACGGCCAAAAAATGCAGACACGGGTTGGACACATTTTGAGGGTTTGGACTTTGTTGCTACAAGAAAAAAATTCACCTATAAATAAGAGGATCCAGAAACAAGAGAAAGAGCAAAAGAAAGTAGAAAAATAAGAGAGGTGTAGGGATCCAAAGAGAAGAAGGAGAGAAGTCGATTCGCTCCACAGAGTACGAAAGAAGAAGAAGAAATCATCAGCCATCTTTCCGACGAGACTACGTCGATCAACTTCAGATCTTTATTACAGTTTTATTTTATTTTATTTTTTAATTTTTTATAATTGAACTTCACTTTTAATTAATGTAAAATTTATTTTTATGCTACTTTTTAAATTTTCATTTCTTTATTTTTATTATTAAGTAGAAG
>KE505095.1:260989-298116 GCA_000441515.1 Elaeis oleifera
AATATTTTGAAAAATAGATGTCAAATTGATTAAAAAATTTAAGCACCAAAATAATTAAAAAATTAATAAAAAATTAATTATATATTTTTATTTTTTAGGCATAAAATCTAAGAAAAAATCAAGCAAAAATAGCAAAAAAAATTATTTTAAAAAAAACCTTCAGTGCATGATGGACCGATCGACTGGTCCACGAACCGAGGTCACAGTCCACAACAGAGTTTCACGGTCCACAGTCACGATCTATCGGGGCGGGCTGACTCTATGCGCTGATCAACGGCTAGGATCGCGTTGAACACTCAATCAAACAGTCGAAATCGCTCCTTCCCATATCCAGCGGTGGTGGCCCATATTATTTGCGCGATCGAACGGTCCGAAGCCATCCAAGTGCATGATCCAATGGCTGGCATTCATTGTCGGTTGAGAACTAAACCAAGAAGAGGATTTTTGCACCATCCAATGGTCCAGAATCAATCTCAGGCATGATCCGATGGCTGCCATTGATCTTGACTTTGAATAGGAGATTAGATGTGCGATCCAATGGCCCAAATCAAATCTAGCGATCGATTCGATAGCTGATATCCTTCCCGACTGTGATTAGGAGAAGAGAAGTGATTTTTGATGAAATCTGGATGGTTCAAAGCAGATCTGACGACCAGAACATGCAGACACAGGTTGGACATATTTTGAGGGATTTCGGGACTCCGTTTGCTACCAAAAAAGAAAAAAATTCACCTATAAATAAGGAGATCTGAAAACTAGAGAAAGAGCAGAAAAAAGTAGAAAAAAATAAAAAAAAATAAAAAAAAGAGGTAGTAGAGATCTAAAGAGAAGAAGGAGAGAAATCGATTCGCTCCACGGAGTACGAAGGAAGGAGAAGAGATCGTCAACCATCTTCCCGACGAGACTGCACCGATCAACTTCAAATCTTTGTTATAATTTATTTATTTATTTATTATTTTTTAAATTTTTATAATAGAACTTCACTTTTAATTAATGTAAAATTTATTTTTATGTATTTTTAAATTTCTATTCTTTATTTTTGTTGCAAGTAGAAGTTAAGATCTAATTAGTAGATCTTAGTACGAAATTTATTTTTCATACTTTTAATTTTATTTTTAATTTAAATTATTTTTTAATTTTAAAAAAAATCAAAATTTTCAAATTAAAAGCACGGCTTTCTTTGTGGATTCGATCCGACTCACTACTCTCTATATATTTTAATTTTTTTAGAAGTCGGATTTAATTTGATAATCACGGTGTCCTAACGACAACATCGTTAGCTATCAAACAACAACAATGGTAATCACCTACTCCAATTCTGATTCCGATCACGGACCAAATATTTTGGAGGATATTGCCATTCTAATTCCCATTCCAAACTACTTCGATTTCGATACTAATTCCGATGCTTGGTTGGAGAGAATGGAGGTCTGGAATGAAAATCGAAATGAGTAACTCCTATTCTAGTCATTTGGTTAGGGGGTCATATTCTGATTTCAGAGTAGAATAGGAATGGTCCAATCTACCTAAAACTCAATCTCTACTTTTCATTATAGATTTAAATTTTCATTTCGATTCTGATTCTGATTCTGATTTCACTCATGAACCAAATGCTATAGGAGATTTGATCATTCTTATTCTTATTTCAATCTATTCTGATTTCGATTTTAATTTCGATCATGAACCAAGCACCCTTTAAAGAATATGGATATTCCGATTTTCATTCCAATTCCATTTCGGATTCCGATTCCAGGGGCAACCTAAAAGTAACCCAAAACTCTTTCATAAAACTTTCAAGCAAATCAGACTCCATGGCTCTCTCTTCTCTTACTCAATACGCAACTTGGTTACTGGTACTTAGAAAAGTCATTTTTTTTTAAGAACTTACTCCATCTGTCCCCATCTCTAGACTTCTTAATTTATCTTTTCCCTACCCTCCGTTTGCTTTGTGCTTCCGGGTATCAGTTGGTCTGGTTCGGCTGAGGTTTAACCATATCCATTTCAAAATCCAAATTTCATATAAACTCAAACCCAAATAAATTCTGCACCATGCCTAATGCTAGACCAGGGAAACATTTGAATATAATGCAGTGATTGGGTATGTGGTTAGTAATTCTACCACATTTTTGAACTTTTTTTCAGTTTATCTGATTCACCAGAAATGCCACCTCATGAATTGTGAGCTATAAAAATAAAATAATAATATAGAACGCTTGTAAAATGCTGTCCTAAGAAAGGAGTTTTTCGTAAAGAAATATAATTGAATTTAGCTTCTAAAAGTCAAATTATAAGTCATAGATTGGAATTCAGCGGAATAAAGTTCTTTATTTTAAATTTTATTATTAAAGAATTGCTATACACACATGCGTCTATACATTTACATGTGCATTCATACATCCATGAATAAACATATATTTATTTATTGGGTCAAGTTTTGGGTCTTTTGTATGGGTTTATCAAAATCCAAACCTACTCCAATAAGACCGACTCTAATTTTAAAACCCAAATCTAACCCAATAGCTTATGGGATCTACCATTCAAACCATAATACCTAGCTTTTCGGATCCTTGACTATCTCATATGCTCTCTCCTCTCCATCTAACAACATCAAGCTTCTTTATAAAACTCTCGAACAATTAGGCTCCATTGCTTTCTCTTCCCTCACCGAAATATGCAACTTACTAGCATATAGAAAAGCTTTCTTTTAGAAAGAATGATTTTATAGCTAAGCTTACTCTATCTCTCCCTATCTCTGGATTTGTTAATTCCTTTTCCTTACCCTTGGTCTGGTTTGTGTTTAGGGGTGTCAATGGGTCTAGTTTGGCTTAGGTTTGACTATTTCCATTTCCAAACCCAAATTTCAAATATTATATGCAAACTCAAACCCAACATAAAACTTTGCACCATAACCGACATTAGACCAAAATAGAAATGCTTGGGTATCCAATGGTAACGGGTATGTAATAACTTATTATACCATATTTTTTTGGACTATTTTTTTTTCAATTTATGTGATTCATTAAAAATGCTACCTCATGAATTGTTAACGACAAAAAATAAATAATAATATAGAAAATGGTCAAAATTATCCTAAACAATGATCTTTTCTATTAAAAAAGAATAAAAGATAGTTAAATTTAATTCTAATGGTCAAACTATAAGTTATAGATAGGAATTTAGTCCATCAAAGTTCTTTGAGTTTCATTATTAAAGAGCTGTTATATATGCACTTGCATTCATACATCTATATTTACATGCGTACATCTATGTATAAAATGACATTTATTTGGTGGATCAAGTTTCTAATACTTGGTATGATACATCAAAATGTAAACCTACTCCAATAAGACTTCAACTCTGTTTTCAAAACCCACACTCAGCCCAATAATATATTTGATCTATTTTTCAAACCATACCCTACATTTTGTGAAAAATCACAATAGTGGGTCCCCTATTGTGTTTGCTGATTTATGGATTTGTAATTTGTTACGCATGGCTGAGTTGTGGGAACATGTGACATCTAAGCCTCTTTGTTGGTTTTAAGCTAGCATCCTTAATTTTATTTCACTTTCTGCAGGTTCTTCCATCTTCCATTTTAATCGTTTATTATTAAAAAGCATCGTAAGGATCGCAATCAAGATTTCCAACCTTCTATTCCAGAAGCTTGCTTGCAACTAGAATCAGAATAAGGAGTTATTGGGTGATGACCTCTGCTTCCTTCTAGTGCGGCATTTTCTCCAACAAGCTGTGCTAAAGGATGATATCATATATCAAGCAAATGAAGGTTTCCTTGGTTTCTTTCATGACCTTTCTTGCCTTTTGAGATTTCTTACTAAAAGCTCAAAAACAAATGACCTCTTTGGTGAAGCTATAGGACACCAACTATCTAGATGACACTGTTCGAATTATCTAAACTCTTTTATAAAACAAAAAATTAAACAGTTGAATCAATTTTCTTGATTTGAATTATTTTTTCATGGAAGATATATGAATTATGACTTCTAATAGACATTATAATGCAAATTAATAAATTTTTAGTGGTCACTTGATATTTCTCCATAAAGGTGCTTGCCAAATTATGTTCAAACTCCATAAAGCTTTGTACGATTTAACACAAACTCTTTGTGCTTGATATGAAAACTAAGTAAGTTTTAATTGAAAATAATTTCAAAAAGAATATCAATACTATCTTATTTATTAAATAAATAAAATGATTTGCTAATTGTTCAAATATATATTGATGATATCATTTTTAGTGTTACAAATAAGATCTTACATCAAGAGTTTGCCAAGTTAAAATAGGAAGAATTCGAGATGAATATGATGAGAGATTAATTTTTTTCTCGGACTCCAAATTAATTAAATAAATAAGAGGATCTCCATTAACCAAAGCAAATATATAAGAGAGATTTTAAAAAAGTTTAGGATAGAGAATGCCAAAAATATTAACAACCCTATGAACTTAATATGTAAGCTTGGCCAAGATGAACATGGAAAAAGTATTGATCCTAAGTTTTATTAAGATATGATTAGATCATTATTTTATTTAACTGCAAGTAGGTCTGATATTATATTTAGTATTTATTTATGTATTAGATATCAGTCAACCCTAAAGAATCTCATGTTATTACTGTTAAAAAAATACTTAGATATTTCATTAAACTTAAATATTGGTCTTTGGTATTCCAAGTAGTCTTTTATTGATCTAATTGGTTATTCAGATATTGATTTTGCTGAATGCAAATTAGATCGCAAAAATACTGATGCAATTTATCAAATTTTTAGATATTAATTTAGTCTCATGATTTAGCAAGAAACAAAATTTCGTTGTATTATTTACAACTGAAGCTGAATATATTGCTATTGAAAGTTATTGTGCTCAAATTTTATGGATCAAATAACGATTAGAAATTTTATTTGGAATATAATAAATTTTATAAATATGATAACACTAGTCCAATTAATTTAACTAAGGTCAAAACTCATGATTTTCAAAATCTTAAGGTTGTTTAACATAAACTTCTTCTTCAATGTATCAATTTGAAAAATACACTTCTATCATCCATTTGAAATAATTTAAAATCTATATAACAAGCAAAAGCAAGTAATAATCTGATAGCTTATAATCTAGCAATAAGAGCAAGAATTTCATCAAAATCAATTTTTTCTTCTTGATTATAGTTTTGTGGAGCTAATCTATCTCTATTTCTAATTATTTTTTAAGTTCATCTAGCTTATTTCTAAAGACCTATTTAGTTTCAATTACATAATGATTTTTAGCTCTTTCAACTATATCTTATACTTTATTTCTAGCAAACTGATTTAATTCTTTTTGCATAGCATTAATCCAACACGCATCTTTTTCTGTTTCAAAAATATTTTTTGGTTCAATTTGAGAAACAAATATAAAATGATTAATACTTCTCTAATAGATGCTCTAGTTCTAGTGGTATGAGAAGGATCACCAATAATCAATTCTTTAAGATGGCTATAGACATATCTCCATTCTTTATATAAATCACTTATACTTTGTTGAGGAATGTCATCATTTTCTACAGGCTCTTTATTTGCTTCTTCTACTTCTTTATCTCTCTGATTTATCTTTTGATTCTTGAGATGGTGTATCTACCAATCTCATCTTTTTCATATCTTGATCAAAATTTCTTGCATCATCTCCTACTCTTGATGGAGAATTGTTTAGTCTCATCAAAAATAATAATTTTTTTATTAAATACTCTATAAGCTTTATTTGTAAAAGAATAACTAAGAAATATTTTTTATTAAATTTTATATCAAATTTACCTAGTTTATTTTTATCATTATTCAAAATAAAATAATGATAACCAAAAGTTTTGAAATATGCAATATTTAGTTTTCTTTCTTTCCAAAGTTCATATAGAGTTTTTTTCAAAATTAATCTAACTAATGTATAATTTAGCACATAGCATACTGTGTTAATAGCTTCTATCCAAAAATATTTAGCTAGATTGTTTTATATCTTTTCTAATATTTTATTCTTTCTTTCTATAATACCATTTTATTGTGATATTCTAGAGGCTAAAAAATCATGATCAATGATATTTTTAAATAAAATTATTAAAATTAAGATTTTAAATTTATACCATGATCACTTCTTATTTTAAAATATTTAAATATTTTTATTTATAATTATGTTAAGTAATTTTGAAAAAGTATCAAAAGCTTCATTTTTATGAGCAGAGAAACAAAACTCAAGTAAATTTTGAAAGTTATCAACAATCATGAAATCATCCTTTTTGCCTTCTAGGCTTGCAGTCCAGTTGGTCCAAATAAAATCATATGCAATAATTTCAATGATCAAATAGTTGAAATAATATTTTTAGAATTGAAAGAAGATCTAATGTACTTTTCAAATTGACATGCATCATAAACTTTATGCTTTTCAAAGTTAATTTTTGGCAAACTATTAAACAAATTCTTTCTACCTAATTTTGCAATCAAATCCACACTTGCATCCCCTAATCTACGATGCCAAATCCAATTATATTAATCAACTCTGGTATTTATAACTGTAAGATATTTCATAATTTCTTAGATAATCATCAAGATCAATCGAGTAAACATTTTCATGTCTATTGCCTATGAACTTTATACCTTTATCAATAGAACTAGTTATAATGCAATGCGATGATTCAAAACATATGTCAAAATTTTTGTCACATAATTGACTAATGTTAAGAAGATTATGTTTTAAACCTTTAACAAGCATTACAGTTTCAATATATATAGATGGAGAAATCTAAATGTTATCGAGACCAATGTATTTTTTTTTATTATCTCCAAAAGTTACTACACCTTGATCTTTAGCTTCTACGATGATGAACTAAGATTCATGTCTTATCATGTGCCTTGAACTCTATTGTCTAAGTATCATTGGTATTTTATAGCTTTGGATGTCAAGCACATCTACAACCATGATCATATTTTACTTTTGGTACCTAAGTCATCTTGGATCCTTTGGGATTAGAAGTCTTGATTCTTTTTGGAATCCAAATTGCTTAACAACAGAATTTTTGATTTTCTTTAAAGAGCAATCAAAACTTTATGATCAATTTTATTACATTTAAATAAGTAATAGAATATGTATTTAAAGTCAGTTTAATAAATATATTTTCAAAAACTTTTCTTTCTTCATATAATTAAAATCCAATCCAGCTTTGTTATAAATAGCTCTTTGATTTCTAAAATATATTTAGTTTTTAGAACTTAAATTAAATATTCAATAATTGGTTTCAGTTTTTCAATTTCCTTTTTAAGAAAGATATTTTTATCCAATAAAATTCTTTCTTTCATAAAGCTTTCTCTTTTTTTCATTCATCAAAACCTGATTTTGTTCCTTTAATAATTATTTTCAAACTAAGCAACTTGAAACCATCAATTAGCTCATAAAAGCATCTTGAAGTTCTTTAAAAATAAAATCTTAGGAGTTTCAGAGCATATCTCATTTTCATGCACTATGAAGCAAAGATTTGTAACTTCATCTTTTTCATTTTCTTCCTTGAAGGTTGATTCATAACAATCACTTCAAGTTGCTATCATAGCTTTCTTCTATTATTTTTTGAGATTCTTTTAAGTAGAGAACATTCGATCTTAAAATATCTTGACATTTTACATTCATAACATAGGGGTTGAGGCTTTTTATCTTTCTCTTTGCTTACTTCTCCTTTAGATAAACCTTTTTCTTGAAACCAAATCTTTTCTCCTCATAAATCTTTTGAATTTTCTACTTATTAAGGTCAAATCATTTTCATTGTCAGATTCCTCTTTCTCATCATCAGAATCATTTGACTACTGATTTAAAAGCTATTTTTTTAGTTTTCTAATAGTATGTTGGTGCATGCTCAACTCATGAGTCATAAAAGAGCCAATCAACTTTCTTAGGATAACTTATTAAGATCTTTTGCTTCTTGAATTGTTATCACCTTAGCTTCTCAACTTTTAGGAAGAGACCTAAGAAATTTGCATATAAGATCACTATTAGTATAGTCTTTATCAAGACTTTTCAAGTCATTAATAATATTAATAAATTTATAAATATTTAGTTATAGTTTTGAGATTTTATCTTAAAAAGCTCATATTCATATACAAACATATTAATTTGGATTCTTTGGCTCAATTTGTACTCCTCGTAGGTATCTTCTAGTCGATCCTAGGATTTTTTAATAGATAAATAAGTAGAAATATGATTAAATTCATTAGCATCTAATGTATAATATAAGCTATTTATAACTTTAGCATTCAATTAAACTAATCTCTTATTAGTATCATTTCAATCCTTTTAGGTTTAGGAGAAGACATGCAATCAAGCAAAATTGTGGGATGTCTGAGGACCATTCACTATAACATTCCATATGTCATAGTCTTGTGTTTGTATGAAAGTTTTTTGTTGTGCTTTCCAATGGGTGTAATTTATACCATTAAAAGAGGTGGCATGTTAGTAGATTATTCTTCATTAATTGAAGTACCAATCTAGGTTATCATGACTTTTAGCTCTTGGTGCTTAAATCAAAGCACTGAGCACCTGCTTTGATACTATTTATTGCCCAAAGATAGTAACCAAAGAGGTGGGTGAATTGAGTTTGAAAAACTCTATAGAACTTTAAAAATTTTGTGAACTTGAAAATAATATAAAAGTATGCATATCGAATAAATCAGAGTAAAAAATCGGATTTAAATCTTTAACTGACTTCTAGAAAGTGTGCCAAATGTGAGTAGTCAAAATCTTAAGAAAATTAGAGAGTTAAGCACAAAATAAAGATATATATATATATAGAATAGCAAAAATAGTAATAAAAGCAGTCAGCACATAAGCATAAACAAATATTAACTTATAGTGGTTTAGTACCTATCCTTGAACCTACGTCAACTCCTTAAGTTTATCCACTTAAAATTATACAATAATCTTTTAAAAGATTATATCCAAATTATTTTCAAGCTCACAATAACTTCACCAAATAAAATCTTTTGGAAAAATATATTTTGTACAATGAAGTTTGGGTATACTAACAATCGAGTGAATAAAATTTTAAACTTGTCAATTTGGTCAATAAAATGGCCAAATCGATCAATTTTAGAAAACAGACTGATGGAGCTCAACATTGTTTATCTGATTTGTCACATGACCCCACGTGCACACTAATGAACTTTGACGTGGCCCAAAACTTACTGACATAGTCAGAAGGTGCTGACGTGGCTCTAATATTAATAGAAAGGATTGTTTGTGATTCGGATTGCCTCGCTTCATATGACCTCCATCCAAAACCCTAGATTCCTTATCTTCTTTGTGTTCGATGTCTGTTTCTTCACTACGGTACCAACCTCATCTTCATCCGACAAGCTTGCCTCTTCGTCGGTAAAAGGAAGACCTATCTGTTCCCTTTTAGAATCTCATCATCGTTGATCGAAGGTTCTACGGTAAGTTGGGAGGTACAGATTTAAAAACTTGATTTAAAAATGCATGTTTGCTTGTAGAGTCCTGTATTTTATTCAAGAATAGTTCTTTCTTTGTATGATTTGGGAGTGGTCCTCTCATACCTACCTTTGTTTGTCGGAATAGTAGATCCCTAATTCGCTTTTCGTCTGCTAAAAGCCTTTATCTCTCTATATGATTTGGGAGTGGTCTCCTAATTTTTTATGCTAAATAGTCTTTTGAATAATGGACTATAATGCATGTTATTAGATATTTATCCAATGATCAATTTGGTCAATACTATCTATTCTCATTCAGACAACTATTTATATTTCATCTACTTCTTCTATTGTATTTGTGATCCTATCTATGTCCTTTGTGACAACTAAAATAGACCTGTTATTCTAATAAAGGATTTACAGTAATTACTAATTGATTAGTGTAAGCCCTAGTTTTATATAATTGTGCCAATTGGTGAATGTTTCATGTATTTTTTAATGGTTTGCAGTATGGATGTAGTTGTTATGGTTGTTATTCATCATGGTAGATCATTTGTTAACCATCCTATATTTGATTATGTTGGTGGATCAGTGGTAGAGGTACATAATATTAATATTGATAAAGTATCATATTTTGGTATCATTGATAAGTTAAATGAGTTGGCTTACAATAATGTAGACAAAGTGCACTATGGGGTACCAGGAAGGGATTTGAAGCATAGCCCTAGACTTTTATATTATGACCAACAAGTTTTTGAGACATTTAATCATGTCAACCATGGGGGTACAGTATAAATAACATGGTAGAATGTTTAACTCATACATTTTGAAAAGCAGAGATAGATCCATTATCACAATACTGGAAGAGATCAGGATCCTTACGATGATCAGGTTAAGATAGAAAGAGAAGAGCTAAAGAATTTTAGTTGTCCCATATGTCCTATCATCCAAGAAAAGATAGAAAAATCCAAGGTTGATAGCAAACATTATACTTTAACTTACAATGGAAGGAGTGGTTATGAAGTGAGGCATGGGATTGATAGTTGGATTGTTGATCCAGAAAAATAATCTACAGCTGTAGGTCATGGCAGCTTAGTGGAATCCTATGGCCCCATGCAGTGATAGTTATATGGTATAATAAGCGAAATATAGAAGATTACATGACTCACTGGTTTAGAACTGAAACATATAGGAAGATATATGATTATATCATAGAGCCAGTCAATGGACCAAAACTATGGGTAAAGATTGGGTATGAGCCACTAGAACTATCATCACTTAGAAGACCCCTGGTAGACCTAAAAGCAGAGAAGAAGAGACTTGGAAGAGCCTAAGAATCCATATAGGTTATCTAAGAAGGGGGAAACAAGGACTTGCTCCAAGTATCGTATGGTTGGCCATAATAAAAGAGTATGTAAGGGTCCATTTGTAGCTCCTACCAATAGCCAAGGGAGGAAGAGACAAGGTGCACGTAATAAGAGAGGTAGTGCATCAGTCCACAACTCCCAAGAGACAGTGCAGGTATATGTTTGCATATATTTACTTTAAATTAGTCTATAGCTCCCAAGATTTTTCTTTACTATCTAATTGACTGTGAGTTTAGGTGTGGTGCTTTCAAGCCTTGAAAACTGATGAAAAGGATAAGGTATGAAGGAAACATCAAGAGCATCACTTAGTAGTCGAGCCGGCTCGAGCTCTGAAAGAGCCGGCTCGGACAGCAGATAGAGAGCTGCATTTCTAGCATTAGTAGATGACATAACTATCGAGCTGGTTTAATTATAGGTCAAGCTGGTTCGGATCCAGATCGAGTCGGCTTGAATCCTGAGAGAGCTGGCTCTGATAGGAGAACAGAAGATAGCATTTTTTGACACGCTGTGGCAAGATGTACCAGAGCCGGCTTGACGACACGGATAGAAGACTTATGGGATTCGGGTTTGAGCTAGAATTAGGCTTAATTCTAGTGACTTAAGACCTTAATTTGGAAGGTTTTAAGGAGCTAATCTAAGGATTAGATTAGGGGTTTAGTTTAATGGGTGTACAAGACAAGACATGGATGTAGATGGGCTTGAGAATTGTACTAAATTGGGTTAGCAGGGAGAGTTTTTGGTTTGGATCAAATTGACCATTATATATATAATTTTGTATACGATTTTGATGGAATTGAATCAGAATAGAAGTCTTTTCTCCCTAATTGCTCTCTTTCTCCCTCTCTCATATTTCTTCTCTTCTTTTTCTCACGTCTAGGATTCTTCTAGGCCCGATCTAATCCACCATCAAGATTTTTCTTCCATCCTTGTTGCTGCTTCCGTGATTTACGATCAGTAAAAAAGATCTAATCCTAGCAACAATTGGTATCAAAGCTCTGGAGCTAGATCTAGTGGAGGAAATATCTTGGATGCCTAATTTGGGTAAGGATCTACTTTGATCTTGAGTAATCTGTCCTGTTTTATCCAGAATTATATAGATTTGTGAGTATTCCTTGTATTAGAATTGAAATCTATGTGGAATAACATCAAGTATCCTTGAGGCAGACTTTGAGAAGCTTGATGGCAAGAAAATTTCACCCTTTGGGAGTAAAGGATGAAGGATCTGTTAGTTCAGAATAGAATTTACAAGGTCTTGATTAGGAATAGGTCTGAAAAGATTTTATTAAGATTGGGAGGAATTGGAGGAAATAGCTTTTAGCACAATTAGAATATACTTTACTGATGAGATTTTATCTGAGATTAGTATAGAGACCACTCAAAAAGGCTTTGAAAGAAGCTTGAGAATACATACATGGGTAAGAATATGACAAACAAATTATGGTTGAAGTAACTATATAGTTTGAGGATGTCCGAAGGAGGAGATCTGATTGCCCACATCTAGAAATTCAATTAAGTTTGCTCAGATGTCATGAGCTTTGATGTGAAGATTGATGAGAAGGATAGAGCTCTCCTGTTGTTGTGTTCGTTGTCAGTTTCTAATGATGATCTCATCACTACTTTGGTGTATGGAAAAGAGATCTTGAATTTTGAGGAAGTAGTTGGAGTTCTCAGGTTTAATGAGTAGCGAGAGAAGCTATGTAAAGATAGCCCTAACTCAGAGGTGCTTGTTGTGAATGAGAGGTAAGGAAGACCTAAAAGAGGACTCGACATAAGTCTAAGGATAGATCAAAGTCTCGAGAAAATTTGAAGGTTGTGAAATGCTGCAAGTGTCATCAGCTCGGTCATCTAAGAAGAAATTGCTCACTTATGAAGAATGAGAAGAGGAAGGGCAAGGTTGGATCGACCAATGAAAATGGTGCTCTATCATCTGAAGATAGTGGAGATGATGTACTGGTAGTATCAGATGGGACAGTAGAGTTTGATAGTCATTAGACACTTGATTCAGCATGTTCCCACCATTATACTGCACATCATGATTGGTTTGCTTCTTATGAGAAATCAAATGGTGGTAATGTGAGTCTTGGAGATGATCACCCATGTAGAGTGGTTGGTGTTAGTGTTTTCAGGGTGAGGATGTATGATGGAGTCATACGGACACTTATCAATGTGAAGCATGTGCCGGAACTGAAGAAGAATTTGATATCCCTAGATTACTTAGAAAAGCAGGGATATGTTTTCAGTTGTCAGTTGGGGAGTGGGTGTTTGAAGATCTCCAAGAGTGCTTTGGTGGTAATGAAAGAAGAAGTCTAAGCAATAACTTATATAGGATGGAAGGCTTAGTGGTTATCGATAGTACAAAGGCTTCTACAGCAGCACAGAAGGAGCAGTTCGCCTACCAGCTGTGGCACTATCGTATGGGTCACATGAGTGACCAGGGACTCATGGAATTGAGTAGGAGAGGATTGATTCTAGCACTCAAGAAGGAGGGTGATGACCTTTGTGAGCCTTGTATCTATGGCAAACAGCACAAATAAAGTTTGCTAGTAGTTCAAACAGAGTGAAGCTGTTTGGAGCTTGCTCACTCGGACATATGGGACCGGCACCTATTGTAGCTCAGAGTGGATCTAGATATTTTATCACCTTTATAGTTGACTTCTTCAGAAGAGTTTGGGTGTATCTGATCAAGAAAAATTAGAGGTGTTTGCTCAGTTTAAATTGAATAGCTGAGATGGAGAAGGAGACAGAACAGCTAGTGAAGTGTTTAAGGTCTGATAATAGAGGGGAGTACACAAATCCGGAGTTCAGGAGATACTGTGAAGAAAATGACATCATGTGCCATTACATAGTAAGGATGACCCCTCAGCAAAACAGTATCATGGAGAGGATGAACCGAATGCTAACTGAGAAGATCAGGAGCTTGAGGCTGTAAGCATCACTGCCCAAGTCTTTTGGGTGATGCTTTAACATTTGCTTGTTTTCTTGTTAACAGGTCTCCCTATAGATCACTCAATAAAGGACTTCCAGAGGGAGTTTGAAATGGGAAGAAGATGAAGCTTGGCCATCTAAAAGTATTCGACTGTCCGGCTTATGCTTTGGTAGAGGAAGTCGAATGGAGCAAGTTGGACCTGAAGTCACAGAAGATGATCTTCATCGGGTATCCTACAGGTGTGAAGGGTTACTTGCTATGGGATCCACGTTCTCAGAAGTATGTCATCAGTAGGAATGTGATCTTTGATGAAAAGAGCATCTTGAAGAAGCCAAAAAGTATGGATGGAACAAGAAAGACAGCTCAGGACAGTAGTAAACAGCACTCGCAATCAGGTGATTTGCCTTCAACTTCAGGCTCAAAACATGTTCAGTTTGAGATAGAGTTGGGAAGGCATGGTCATACACTTGTGGAGGATCAGTGAGGAGAGGATGTTGTTGGAGAGATAGTACAGAGGCAGCCATAGACAGTAGACATGCAGGATACAGCAAGAGGAGTGGCACTGCACAAGTCAAAGCACACTGTTATAAACTGATGAGATAATTTTCTATGCTCTCATCACTGATAATGATGATCCAGAGACATTTGAGGAGGCCATGGAGAGTCTAGATCGAGATTCATGGATGTAGGTCATGATGGAGGAGAGGGAGTCTCTCAGGAAGAACCAGATATGGCAGTTGGTGGATCTACCAAAGATGCTTGACCCATTGGCTCCAAATGGGTTTATACCAAAAAGAGGCATCTTCAGAGCAAAGTGGAGCGAGGTACAAGGCTAAGTTAGTATCCAAAGGGTACTCACCGAGAAAAAGAATTGATTATATAGAGATATTCTCTTCGATCATCAAGCATACATCTATCAGGATGCTGTTGAGCATTATTGTAGCACAAGATTTGAAATTGGAGCAGATGGATGTGAAGATGGCATTCCTTCATGGTCATTTAGAGAAGAGCATTTATATGGAGCAGCTAAAGGTGTTTAGAGAATTTGGGTTAGATGGAATGGTTTGTGTGCTGAAGAAATCACTGTACGGATTGAAACAGTCTCCTAGATAGTGGTACAAGTGATTTGACACTTATGTGAGGAGCATTGATCTTTTCAGATGTGATTATGACCCATGTGTGTATTTTAGATCTCTGGATGATGGATCTAGGATATATTACTTTGAATGTAGATGATATATTGATTGCATGCTAGAGTTAAGAATTATGCAGGAGTTGAAAGAAGCTTTATCTCGGGAGTTTGAGATGAAGGACTTGGGGCCTGCACGAAAAATCCTAAGTATGAAGATCAGCAAAGATAGATCCAAGGGGTTGTTGCACTTATCTCAGGAAGGCTATATAAGGAAAATCTTGAAGAGATATGGGATGAAGAATGTGAAACCGGTAGAGCTGCCACTTATCGGGCACTTCAGACTCTCGAAGACTATATTGTCAAAGATTGAGATGGAGAGAGTACCATATACCTCTGTTGTGGAAAGCGTTATGTACTCTATGGTATGTTGTAGGCCAAATATAGCCCATACAGTGAGTCAAGTGAGCAGGTTTATGGCGCAGTCTGGCAGGAAGAACTAGAGAGCATCGAAAGATATTTTCAGATACTTAGCTGGTACAGTTAGAGTTGGTATTTGCTATGGTCAGTAAGAAGGTGCTGATGGACACTCCAACATATCCAAGGAGGCTCAGGGGGTTACAGAGGGGTTTGTAGATGTAGATTATGGTGGAGATGTAAATACTCGATGCTCAACGACAGATTTTATGTTCAGCCTGTATGGAGGTCTAAGCTCGTGGAGATCTTGCTTGCAACCATAACAGCTTTGTCTACTACAGAAGCAAAGTACATTGGCATCACAAAGGCAGTGAAGAAAGCCCTATGGTTGAAGGGCTTGGCTTTGAAGATGGACTTCCCATAGGAGGCTGTCAGAGTGCATTCTAATAGTCAGAGTGCTTTATTGCTTGCACAGAACTCTATTTATCATGCAAGGATGAAGCACATAGACATTAGGTACCATCAGATCAGAGAGCTTGTGGAGGATGATGAAGTGGAGCTGATGAAGGTTCACACCAAGGAGAATCTAGCTGATGTACTCACGAAGGTATTTTATGGGACAGCTTTTGCTATTATGTGGCACTGATGGGATTGATGGATAGGACTGAGTTCACAAGGACTTGAAAGCATCAAAGTGGAGAATGTAAGCTTAGGTATGGTACTTTCAAGCTTTAAAAACTGATGAAGAAAGGACAAAGTGTGAAGGAAGCATCAGAAGTATTAGTTAGTAGTCGAGTCGGCTCGAGCTCTGAGAGAGTCGGCTCGGACAGCAGACAGAGAACTGTATTTCTGGCATCAGTGGATGACACAACTGTCGAGCTGGCTCAACTATAGATCGAGCTAGCTCGGATCCAGACCGAGCCAGCTCGAACTCTGAGAAAGTCGACTTTGACAGGAGAACAGAAAGTAGCATTTTCTGGCATGCTGTGAAAAGACGTGCTAGAGTCGGCTTGGATCCTAACAGAGCTGGCTCGATGGCACGGACAGAAGACTTATGGAATTCTGGTTTGAGCTAGAATTGGACTTAATTCTAGTGACTTAAGACCTTGGTTTGGGAGGTCTTAAGGAGCTAATCCAAGGATTAGACTCAGGGTTTACTTTAATGGGTGTATAAGGCAAGACATGGGTGTACATGGGCTTGAAAATTATACCAATTAAGTTAGCTGGGGGAGTTTTTGGTTTGGATCAAATTGACCATATATATATATATAATTTATATATAGTTTAATGGAATGGAATCAAAATAGAAAATTTTCTCCCTAAATGCTCTCTCTCCCTCTCTCATGTATCTTCTCTCCTCTTCCTCATGCCTAGGGTTCTTCTATGCCCGATCTGATCTGCCATCAAGGTTTTCTCCCGTCCTTGCTACTGCTTCCGCGATCTACGATCAGTAAGGGAAGATCCGATCCTGACAATATTGACTTCTTGCCTCGATGATTTCTTTCAAATTTGTAGTGCAAGGTAGCAGCAGTACAAAGCAAATAATTAGTGGTTAATGAACAGCAGAAGAAGAAGCAAAGGGGGAAGGTAATACATTGATTGATTTTACTTTTACATTATCTTTAAAATACGATAACAAAAGATTTTAATGGGTGATATAGGCCTCAAAAGTCCCTGTTGGCTATGGGATATATGTTTCAGATCAAAGTGAAATATTTATATGATTGAGAGGTGTAGGGTGAATATAAATTCTATGTCTAATGTTATGACATAGGTGAGACGAAGGCTATGGTGAATTCGATTTTATGTTAAATCATCAACTGCTGAACATCTGTACATGTGGCTTTGTAGGACTCTACCAAGGATTGCACCTTAAGAGATTGCAACACATAAGATACTGCCATAGGGACACACTGGTAAAGGAGGACAGTTTTCAATAGTCAGGCATCTAGGATGGAGTCAACAACTCCCAATCAGTCAAGCCAAACATCACAGTAGTGAACATGCAGTTTCTGTCCTGTTTTTGGGTCTTGGTTGATATTTTGTTAACTCTGTATGTTGGCCAAGAAAGATGAGAAAAGATGTTAAGAGTTGTTCTTGCTTTTGACTCTAAGAATCTTGTTGTTTTGACTCTATGTATGTTTGCTGATCATGGAATTTTAAGTGTTGTGACTATGTGAATGTTTGAGTTGGGCAAGAAGATTGTTGTTGTTTTGGCTCAGTTCTTGCTTTTGTTATCAATCTGAAAGTGTTCTAGCAATAAAACTTTTGTTTGAAGCTGTATGTACGGATATTGATCTAAGTTTTCTCTAATGTTGGTGATATTGGCTTCAAAGCTAAAATTACACCATAACTCATGATCTAGAGAGGAAAATAGTTATCAACATGTTCTTTTAGCAACTAGAACTTTTGATTGTTAGTTTCATCCTTAGATAGTGCACTCTCAAAACTTTGAGTCTAGTTAATTATAGTATATGAAGATAAAATTCAGGTAATTATTGAACATTCTAATTATAATATGAACAAAATCATAATTAATGGAGGTCACTAGAAACCCAAACAATAAAATCTGTAGGTGCAATAATAGATCAAAATGCTTCAGTCTTCCATTAATTTAGTTAATATGGCATCATGACAAACATTCTAAACATACCAAAACATGCCTAACCTAATTAACAACTATCCTAGCACATTTACAACTTCATAAATTACACCATCATACCAACATTATGATTACATTAGAAGTTTATCACTCACAAAATACAGCTACTGATACAAACAATGTAAACAGAGTCATTTTCTTAAATCTCTCACTCAAGCCAAGCCTCTGATTTCTGCAACTTTTCAATCAGTTGCACTTTAACTTGATGAAGCTTATTTGCTTCATTCTCAGCTGCAGCAAGCCTTATTTGATTAGCAGAAGTCCGTAAATTTTCATTTTTCCTCTTTAAAATCTGAATTTCATCACGTAATTCAGAAATCACCATCATTGATCGAGAACACATAGGAGGATCTATTCAATCGAAGTATCCACAATATTACTCATTCTACACAACATTGTTATTCTCAGATGGAGTGGAGCGTCGGGATGGAGGTGAAATCTTGTTGTTGATGAAGAGGCCAAACTAACGCTAGATGACTACATCCATGGATTAGAAAGGACCAAAGAAGAAAAAGCATAGAATTTTGGATTCATACCTGCAAAGAAAGGCTCTCCATTGCTTTTCTCTTTTCATCTCCATCAACCTTGCTTGCTCCTTGAAGTCCTAAATGAGGACGATGAAAAGAATAAAAAAAAAAAAGACTCTGACCGTTCATCCAAATCATAAATAATCCTTTCTATTAATATTAGAAGCTACATCAGTACCTTCTAACCACATCAGCAAATTCTGCGCTATGTCAAAGTTCATTAGCGTGCATGTGGGGTCATGTGATAAATCGAAAAAATGATGTTGAGTTCCATCGGTTCAATTTTTTAAAATTGAACGATTTAATTATTTTATTAATCAAATTAATAAATTAAATTTTTTTATCTGATTATTAATATACTCAAATTTTATTATATAAAATATATTTTTTCTATCTTTCTTTAGCTATTCCTGATCTGATAAAACCAAAGAGTTCTGGACGAGTCTACATTCTCGGGTGCCGTTGTTCTCACTGGGACCCACCGCATGCATCAATCTCCTCCCCCCACTCCTCGCACTGGGGGCGGTCGGTTGGTTATTCGTTTCTCCTCCGATGCTCCCCTCCGTCCGCGGCACCACCAAACTCTCGTATCCAGTCCATATGTCCAATTAACCCTCCTCCTTAGCAAAAAAAACGGGAAAATCTCCCAACTTCAACAAGAATGAATTTTTCCCGGAAAGCAAAATCCGCCCTTTCCTCTCTCCTGTCCCGTTATCGAAATCCTCTTCCCAATACCCCATCCCCGCGATCCAATGGATTTCGACACTCTCCCCCTCCACCTTATCCCTCCGCCCCCTTCTCCCGAATCTTCCGCCCGCCGCCCCACCGGCGCGGGCGCCGGCGCCGGGGGTGGCGGCGGTGCTACTACTACTACGTGGACAACCGCCCGCTCCAGCACTTCCGCCGCCGCGGCGGCCCCGCTGGTACCAGAACCCTCGCGCCGTGCTCCTCGTCGCCATCGTCGGCGGCGGCGCCGCCATCACCGTCTACTACGGCAACCTCGAGACAGTCCCCTACACAAAGCGCACGCACTTCATCCTCCTCTCCCCTCCCTCGAGCGCCAGCTCGGCGAGTCCCAGTTCGAGCAACTAAAGGCCGCCCTCCGCGGCAAGATCCTTCCCGCCCTCCACCCCGACAGCGTCCGCGTACGCCTCATCGCCAAGGAGATCATCGACGCCCTCCAGCGCGGCCTCCGCCACGACGAGCGCCGCTGGAGCGACATGGAGTACGCTTCCGAGTTCCCCGCCGCCGCCGTCTTTGCCACCCCGAGCGCTCCCGGGACACTCTTCTAGCATTGAGCCGTGATGAAGAGAAACTGAAGAAAATGGAGCCGGGAAGATGAGATTCTTGACGACAAATGGATCCACCAGAGCCAGAAGGAGGGCGAGGCTCGCAGGACCGCGGTCAAGCACTTGGAAGGATTGAATTGGGAGATCCTGGTTGTGAGGGACAGCACCGTCAATGCCTTCTGCCTTCCAGGCGGCAAGATTGTCGTGTTCACGGGGTTGCTCGACCATTTCAGGACCGATGCTGAGATCGCCACGGTCATCGGTCATGAGGTATTGCTCTGTTTTGTTCAATTTGTCTACTTAAAATTGGTTTTGAAAGTGTCGTGAGAATTTGAATCTGATTGTAGGTTGGCCATTGTGTTGCTCGGCATGTTGCAGAAATGATCACAAAGAATTTGTGGTTTACTTTATTGCAGTTGATTCTTTTGCAATTCTTGGCGATGCCCGATCTTATCAGTGCAATGTCAAATCTTGTCCTCAGGCTTCCTCACTCAAGGCGGTATGTCAGTTATGATCTCGATCACTTAAGAAGCTTCTGAATTCTTTCATGCGCTTACTGCTGGTGCCATCAAGAAAATTGACACAGAAAATTGCATGCTTAAATGGGTGGATCATGAATCAACAATCGACCGGAATACAATATCATGGGGGGATAGAAGTTTAACTTTAAAAGTGTCAAGAAGCTTCTGAGTTGTCCTATTGATGTAGGAAGTCTAGGGGTTAGGAAATCAAGGATTGAAGGGGCTTTATGATGCTAAGACTAAACTACTAATTTTGCAGATTTCAGGTTCATGTTTAAGTTTTGACTAAAATTGATGTAAAATGAAAGAAACAACAAGAACATCACAGAAAATTAAAAAGAAAAAGATAGGAGAGAAAGATAGGCAAAGGGATAGGAACTAGGTTCACTCTTTAGGGTCTTACAACCGACCTCAAATCATACAAGGGAAAACTCTAAGGTAATCCGGAATCACTTTGGAAGTTTTGCTTCACACAAAGGAAGTCACCTAGAAAACTAATATCATTTATCACATTACCTATCATCTTGGGATGAGGGTAGCCTTACAGCAAGAATTGCAGAATTATCCCAAACCGCCCAATTCGGGGCGTATTAAGTCATGTTGGCGACAAATCGGGATGGTTCCAGCATTCAAAACAAGAAATCAACGAAGGAGGGAGAAAGGGAGAAGGAAAGAGAAGAAAAGAGAGGGAGAGGGATAGAGGGCCGGCCAGGCCATTGGAGAGTCGGAGGAGGGGCTCTATTCTCCTCCCGATTGACAGAAGATCCTATTTCTTTTTATTTTCCGATTTCTAGTAAGGAGGGCTCTTGCCAGTGGACCATTGCAAACTTGGAAATCAGGAAGGAAAAAGAAGCAGGGACTTATGTCCCTGTTCAATTGGGAGGAAGGCGGAGCCCCTCCTCTAGCTTGCCTCCTGGCCTTCTCTCTCTTCCTCTTCCACAGTCTTCCTCTCCTCCACCCTTGCTATTGTGTCAGTATGGGCTCTGTTAGCCTTCACCATATATCTCCCTTCCTCCTTCCCTCTCCTTCTCCCTCCCTCCCCCTCTCTTCCTCTCTCCTGTTCTCCCTCTCCCCTGGTCTTTCTGATGTGCCGGTTTGGACTCATCATGGAATAGCATGGGGGCTTATCGAGCTGTGTCATCGGCCGATCGGTCCAGGCCTCGGTACCGGCATGACGAATCTTGCTTATAGATAGCTTGAAAGTAACATAGGATAAATTGCACCTCCACAAAATACAATTACAAGCTAGCCCTTGGTTCATATCCGAGTAACTTTTATTGGCCAAATAAGATATATTGTGGAATGGGTAAACTTAAAATACAACAATGTTTCTTGGCACTCAAGCAAGCGCATAGAGTCGTATTAAATTTTTTGCTAGTCAAGTAAGATTTAAATAAAATAAAGTTGCTGATGCTCAAGCAATTGACCTAATTGACTAAGAAATTACAAAACACAAAAACTAATAAAAAAATATATGGACCTCATTAATGATTCAAACAATACGACTAAGGCCTTGTAAAGTTTGAAGACTAAGTTTTTGTCTTCATTAAGATTCTAATCAGCCCTAGATATGGCTTGAAGAGTTTAAATTTTGGCCTTTATTAAGCTCTCAATCAACTTTGTATCCATTTGTTTCCGATCCATAAATTTTTATTCAATGTCAACGACAATAATAAGCCTTGAATGTATGTTGGTTTGTCAATCCTCCCCAGCTTGTGAGAATTTGCCTCCAGGGAATGAAGATTGCGGTATAAATTGCACAACTCAAGATTAGGTCTCTAAAGTTCTTTTCTAAGATCCATGTGATCTTCAATTGGTTACATTGCTACTTTAGAACGAGCTGATATCCAAGTGAGTGGAAATGATCTGGTCATCTAAAACATCTCCAATCTCTTCTCTTTTCTTAGGAAAAGTGGTGGTGGTGATGGTACAGCTAGGGTGGATGATGTAGGATATGCCTGTGAACTGGTAAAAGAGGGACCAATAATTGGTTGTCCACCAAGGGATCATTAGTTGATTCCTTCTAGAGGGTGAAATCTTCTATATTAAGTGGGGCTAATTCCCATGTCACGAGGTAAATATATAATATGGATGTTGGCATTATTCTGTGGAGAATCGTATGTAGTCCTGTATTTTTGGCCCGAAATTTCTTTAGAACACTCTTTACAAGAAGAACACCCATCATCACCATATCACCTTCTCAGAATACTTGAAACCTGCAATGGAGATTTGTGGCAGATTTGTAATTTTGACCGTTAAGGATAATCTTTCGTATAGTCTCGGCATTCAAGTCTAAATGCCTAGCAAACTTTTGCAGGTTCACTAGGTCTAGACTCAGGTGATGAAGGAATGAGTTCTATAGGTTTTGTAGCATTTGATATGTGACTACCTTAAAGGATTATGATTTGTGGATTTGGTGTATAGAGCTGTTGTATGAAAATTCTGCCATAACATTTGGCCCAACTTGACATGTGATCATTAAATAAACACCTAACGAGATACTTAGAAAAAAAATATGAGAAAAAGCACCGAAGGAGATCTTCTGGGCTGTGATTCACTTCAAAGTTTGTTCATCCGTCTATGGATGATAAGCTAATGAACATTTGAGTTTGGTGTTTTGCATCTTTCATTGGGTCTTCCAAAAGTAACTAAAATCTAACACTACAATCTAAAAATAATTGTCCCAAGAAGGCCATGTAATCTAATGGTCTCTTGAAAAAAGAAATTTGCGACATTATGAAATGAGTCAATTTTGAAAATCTATCCACCACAACAAGCACTGGATCATAATATCTAATGGTATGTGGAAGTTCTAAGACAAAGTCTATGCAAAAGTCTTACCACAATGCGTTAGTATAGGTAACTGTGTATAGAGCCTTTTGGCTAATTGACAAGTATGATATTGTGAAACTATGCATGTGAATCCCTTTTAAGGCCAGACCAAAAGAACCTATCCTCAACCATATCAATGATCTTATCTTGACCGAAATGACTGGCAACACTGATCAGCTGTCCTCACAAAAATAATCTCATCAATAATTAAGGTTACACTCTTGGAAGGTGCATCACTGATCAATGAATTGTAAATTTCACTAAGATCTCGATATCAAACATATTCATCTTATATATGCTCAGTCAATCACCTTGATATGAGTAGAATAGAAGATGACCACTACTTTACTAGGTGCATGAGCAGGTTTATTCTTAATAGTAGACTGGTGCTTAAAAACAACTGCTAGATAAACTTGAACCATTTGAAGTGTCAGAGGCATTTTTTTATTGAGTTAAAATACTCAAGGGTTTGATGGTTTGAATACAGCACAAATTCTCTAGGTAGGAGATTATTTCTCCAATATCTCAATATCTGCAATTGCATGCAATTCTTTGTTATAGGTGGAATATTTTGTCGAGCCTCATTTAGTTAATAACTAAAATAGGCAATAGGAAGGCCCACTTCCTACCCCTGAAGCATCACGAACTACCTCAAAAACTTTTGAAAAGTCTATTAGTCATACAAGCAGGGGCTTGTGTTGTTCTCTCTTTTCTCTCTAGATATGCCTTGTTTGCAGCTTTTTACCATTTAAACTCTGATTTTCTTATACAATTTATTATGGGAGTCATATGGTACTAAAACTCCTAACTTCATGTGTGTTTTGAGGTTATGGCCATTCTCTATTGGCTTGCACTTTCTCAGGGTCAGTGGCAACTCCTTCAAATGAGATTACAAAACCAAGGAAGATATACTGTGAGCACATAAGAAAATAGAGTGCATAAAAAGTACTTGTCAAATATGTAGAAATGTTCTTAGTTTGGCTTTGGATAAGGATGTCATCAAAATAAATGAGGAATTGGCATATGAAGGATGGATTACTTGAGTCAACTCTCATGAAAATGTTACTCAGTGCATTGGTCAATTCAAAGGCCACCATTCATAAAATGATCTTTGGTTTGTATGTTATTTTCCATTTATCTCTAGGTTGAATTTGTATTTAGTAATACCCACTTTGAAGGTCAGTCTTAGTGAAATTCATGGATTTGGCCATTATATCCAACATACGAGTGCCTAGGTATAGGAAATCTATATTTGATTGTGATTTTGTTGATGGCTCTACTATTGATACACATTCTCCATGTATAATCTTTTTAGGTGTGAGCAATGCGAATACTTCACATGGGCTCAAACTCTCTCTATGAAGCCTTTCTATAGAAGCTCATTTACTTGTTCTGGTTCAGCATGTTCTATTAGGTTAATGCTATAGTGTGGTAAATTTGGTAAGCATAACCTGGGAACTGTGTCTATGGCATGTTTTATGTCTCCTAAATGGAACTTTATTACAAAGTTCATCTATTCTTAGATCGTGGAATTCAAATAGCATCCGGAGGTAATTCAACTTCATCATTAGCTAATGGTTCTTGTACCTCCTTAACTACTAGGCATAAGCAATCCTCAGCACTTTACTCACATGACTAAATTTCTATTCTATTAAACACATGAAAGGGTTATGTAGTCTCCATTTTTGCTACTTGGTTTCTTTCCTTTGACCTTTCTTGTTGTCAATGGGTTGTAATGGATTCAACACAATTTTCTTGTCATTATGTTAAAAGATATTACTTTCATTCTCTCATACTAGGTTAATTTAAGTCATAGCCATCACCTCCCAAGCAATATATGAGCTACATCCCTAGGAAGCATGTTGAACCAAACTTGGTCTTCTTATGTGGCAAATTGAATTGTGGCCAAGTAGCACAGTTAAGTGGCATGGTGGTTTTATTGACCTAAGCTACTTACATAATGATGAGTGTGAATTAGGTTTAGTTTCATCCTTTCTAAAGCACTCATGGAGACAAGGTTCATACTACTACCCCCATTAATTATTACTTTGCAGCTTTCCCACTACTTTTGATGTATAAGATGAAGGTATATCCCCAAACATCCACACCCTTAGATGCCGCAAGTAGACACCTCATGACATTCATCCTAGGATTGTCATCCTCAAATATTTGCAATTCCTCATCATTAGCAACCTCATTTGGGATGCGAGCAATCTCCAGTATCTCACCCTGAACATCCTTCGAACTTGCTTCAACATGGAGGTTCCTAGCTTGCTGGATGCGAATGGATTAATGTCTAGGCTTAAACAATTATAACCATGATTTGCTGTACCCCATATCATTCAGTATGGGACATACTGTACCATACCGATCTTGTACTGGTATGCTGTCTCGTATCATATAAACATTCGGTATGTTATCTTATACCATATAGATACTTGGTATGCTGTCTCGTACCATATCAAATTGCATATCACTAATGTAATAGGATGGTACCGGTGTAATCGGGTTCGGTATCAAGATGACGAATCTTGATTATAACATCGAACACTACTTCTACCTTGTTTTGAAGACTCTGTGGCAATATCCTTCTCGTTAGTGTTTTGGGGTTGGCAAATTGAATAATTGCTGCCTCTAGGTGCTTTCGGAGCGATGTTGGTGTACCTAATAGTCCTATCACCTTTGATCTTTTCATGGTGCAGTCTCCCTAACTTGGGAACTCAATTTCCTAGTGGCAGGAATCTAAGGTATCCAAAGTCAAGGGCTAGCTGAGATATTTTCTCTAGGAAATCTACCACATGACAAAGTAACTCATGTTGAATATCAGCTCCTAATGTTGTACAAAATCTAGGGGGAGGTTGATAAGGCATCTCTTGGATATTACATCAGATCATAAGCTCATCGAATTTGCTCATGTATTCGGCAATTGCCATGCTGCCTTGTCTCAAGGTGAGCTGATGTTCCTCAAACATTCTTGACATGGCACCATGAGATATTTTAATTTCCCTTCATCTCATCCCAATGTTTGATAGGATCTTGACCTAATCTTGTTTGACATTGATTCGTTATTGATTTGCTTAACCCATCAACTTCATATTGGCAAATCACACCCGTTGACTTGCTAGCATATTGCAATAGTCAAAGTACTGGTCCATACCAATAAGCCAGCCGAGGAAGAGATTAGGGTTTAGTGGCCATCATATTTGGGGTTTGACTTTAATAACCTTCATTGTGATGTCCTCCTTATGATCACAAAAGACATGTCTCCTTTGACCTAGATGGTCATACTTAACATCATGCATACCCCTAATTGTAGGGTGAGCAAGTTGTGGTGCAGGAATCCTTGAAACTTTACTAGAATATCCATGTGGTTCATCATCATGAGGTTGTCCATTGATGGCAGAACTAGAACAAGCATCTGTACAATCATTTCCATTTCAAGATGGTGGCACGCTGTCCTTTTGCTTGTTTAAATATGCTTTAGTAGGGTTAGGAAATTTTTCATTGTCTTGATTGTCTTGCACCCGAGACTTATTATGAACTCAAGTAGTTTCTAGGGTATGAACATGTCGTTTAGATTTTGCACGTCAGCCAGACATCTATTCTAGCAAGAATCTGGTGTGTTGATCATAAAGCTTATCGATTGTATGCTTCTATAAGATCATACAGATTCGGTTAACATGGTGGTCCAACCTAGGCTATAATACCAAAATAGCATAAGGCAGTTGATGGGTTAGAAAATCCAGGGTTAAAGGTTCTTTATGATGCTAAGACTAAAGTAAAGTTTGCTGGATTTTAAGTTCAAATTGAAGCTTTTGGGCTGAAACCAAAGAAAACGAAAGAAGCAACAAGAAAATTGAGAAAATTAAGAAAGAAATGGATAAGAGTGGAAAGGACAGAATTCGGACTCACTTTGCAGGGCCTCATACAAAACCACAAACTGTGTGAGGGAAAACTCAGAGGAAGATAAGTTAGAGTCACTCATCTACTTCGCATCACATAAAAGAACTTGCTTGAAAGAACAAGCTGTTTTCATAAACCAACATTACCTTCCATCTTTGGGGCATCTAGTAATTATAGATAGACCAAAAGTGGCATAGTACCTTCCATTCCCTCCACTAAAGTACCAAATAACAAGCTAGGCCTTACTCATGCCATATGACCTTAACCTTAATTGGTCACTTACAAGTAAACTTGAGACTAAAATTGGCCAAGTAAGATAAAATAAGATTAAGATTTGTTACCTGACACTCAAGCAAGTGATTTTAAGGCTGTGTGAGGTTACTTGCTAGCCAAGTTTAAAATATTTTAAAGTTTATTGGTACTCAAACAACCGACCCAATTAATTAAGCAATATATACTCGACTCAACCAAGCCTAAATTCCAAACTAGTTGGGGTCAGGCAAATGAATCCTTTTGCTCCATTGCAGTCGATTTAGGGCTAAGTATAATATATGGTATGAAAGACATAATAAAAGATAAAAGATCTCATTAATGACTCGGATCATGGTATTATGCACTGGCCCAAATCGGTCGGTACATCCTATACCATACCGTACCGGCGAGAAATCAGTTCGGTCCAGGCTGGATTTTCGGAAAATAACCTGAACCGGATCAAACCGATCAGTTTGGTATGGTTCAGGGCTGATTCGGTCTGATTTTTTTTTTTCTTTTTTTTGTGCTGTTGTGTGGGATTTTTTATATCTGGTACGGTACCATATCAGTCGGCAATCGAAACGGATTTCGGTACCGAGTTCATGAACCTTGACTCGGACAATAAGAATAAGGATTTCAATCCATAACTTTTATTCTTTGCTGATGCTGATAATAAGTCTTGGATAAGGGTGGCAATCAAGTCGGGTCAGGTCATAAACAAGTCAGATCATAAATGGATTGGATCAGAAAATCGTCAACCCAAATCTGATTTGTTTATTAAATGGGTCAAAAATTCAAATATGAATCCGACCTGTTTATTAAACAGGTAACCCGATCCGATCCGTTAATCCGTTTATTAAATAGGTCAAATTAGGTTAAACGGATTAAACAGGTTAAACGGATTAAACAGGTAGGGTTAAATGGGTCAGAAATAGGTTAAACAGGTTAAATGGATTATCTGACTCAATCCGACCTGAATATTAAACGGATTAAATGGGTCAGATATCTAAAATCCAAATCCGACCTACTTATTAAATGGGTTAAACGGGTTGATCCGTTTATGACCCAAATCTGTTTAGCCTAAATCCTAACCTATTTATGGCGGGTCGAACACGGGTCAGGTTGATGGGTCGGATCATATTTTGCCAGCCCTAGTCTTAGATGCATGTTGTTTTCTATCACCTGTACTATAAATTTGTTGATTTTATATCCTCCTTATGTTAAAGTGGACCCTCAATAAGTTGCAGCTTTGAATTTTCTTCTATTCTAAAGGTTAGATGTATACATGCAAGAGTTAGAACCTAATAATTTGTTGGGTGCCAAGGTTGAAAAACTGATATCTTAATATACTATAAACTGAATGCTAAATTTGAATTCAGCCCAGTAAATAGACAAGTAATTATGTCAAGGTTGTTAAGGGCGCTAGGCGCTGGACCCTGTCTAGCACTTGAGGTGCTAGGCATTGAAAAAGCGAGTGCCTGATTGAAGTTAGGCACCATTTTTTTAGGAAAGATAGAAAAATAAGAAATAAATATAGTCTATTCTAAAACTAAAAGTCTTCATTACAGCCTATTGTTCTAATGATCTAATTTAAAACCAAAAGTCTTTATCAGATTTTTTGTCTAAACACCACACCCAAAAGATGAAAACTTTTATGACTTTTCTGTTTTCTCCATTACTTACACAAGGTAGCCTATTGTTCTATTCTAAAAGTCTAAAACTAAAAGTCTTCATCAGATTCTATGCCTAAGTTGTCATAATGATCATCTCCTCCATCATCAATTAGGTCATTCTCTACGTTCTCCTCAATCTCTTCTTTTGAACTAGAACTAATCTCTTCATGATTTAAGTTTGGTGGCTCTGAATGTGAAGTTGAAGCTGCTGCTGATCTTGATCTTACTTGCAATCTAGTATTTTTCTTCCTTCTCCAACACCTGCTGCCCTAGCTACTGCACCCCATGTCAAGTCATCATCATCACCAAACACCAAATCATACTCGACATCCATAGAATTGACTCCTTGCATGCTAGACTTTCCAATCAACCACTCATTACACTCATCAATTTCTTGCAAAGAATAGGATCAATAACATTGCGCCAATCATATCTCTCTTTAAGCTTTTGATTGTCCTTGACATACACTAAATCGCTAAGCTTCTTTTGCTCTAGCCTATTCCTTCTCTTTGTGTGAATCTACAAGTACCAATCAATCATTTATCAAAACTTGTTTAGGAATATAATATTACTATTATTTAATAAGATTTGCATGTGCAGCACATGATGTAAGTAACTAACCTGTTCAAACACACTCCAATTACACTCACAACCAGATGCTCTGCAAGTTAAACTAAGAATTTTAATTGCTAATTGTTGTAAATTTGGAGCTGAGCTTCCATACAGACTCCACCATTCGGCTGCATTGCAGATAAATGAAAAAGCGAAGAGTTTAGAACGAGAACATCTGAAATTCTGAATAAGTTATAAATTCTGAAATTCTGAATAAGTTATAAATTCTGAAATTCTAAGCAAGTTATTTAAGTTACTTGGTGCCTTTGTTGTCCTTGATCTAATAGCCAAATCCCAAATAGGCCTTCTTCCTTTTTGTACACATGTAACTCAGATATGATATGATCTTGCACTTCTTGACTTGGAGCTCATTTTGTTATGCATGCATATAGTCTGGCAGTCACTTCCTCATCAAATTGTATATTTGGGTTATTATAGAAAACTCGGGATTCGAGTAATAACCAACTGCATGAAGAGGCTGATGTAGTTGGCATTCCCATCTTTTGTCAATAATCTTGAAGACTTCCTTGTACTTCTCAAGTTAACCTTTTGCTTGTGAATGCTGTGCAAAGTAAGATATGATGTGCAAAATCTGGTTTTCCAGTCCTAACTAAGTCCCTCCTTTTTGTGAACTCCCTCATCATGTTTAGAACACCAATGTGGTTGTAAATAAAACCGGTAAGTGCAACTCCTCTATCAATAGTTTGTTTAACTTGTGGAATCTCCCTAGTATCTTCCAACATTAGATCTATGCAATGTGCTGCAGTTGATGTCCAATAAATATGTGGCCTCTTCACTTGTAAAAGCTTTCCTATTTCAAACAAATGCAAAAACAATATGCAATGCTGAATTAAAAATCAAAATTAGAAAGTCTCTTCTACATCACAATATACAACTGGAAATCTAGAATATTGGCATTGAAAATCAGGATTAGAAAGTCATACCAGCCATGATGAAATTTGTTGCATTATCGGTAATTACTTGGACAACATTCGCCTCTCCCACATGTTCCACAAAAGAGTCTAACAACTCAAACATTTTCTCTCCAGTTTTCACATATGATGAAGCATCAATAGATTCTACGAACATTGTTCCAGCAGGGCAGTTCACCAGAAAATTCATTAAACTTTGAACCCTCTGATCAGTCCATCCATCTAACATCACAGAACATCCATGTTTTACCCAAGCTTCCTTATGACTCTTGAACATATCATCTGTGTATGCCAATTCTTTCTTAAGCAGTGAAACTTTTAACTCATGGTAGCTTGGGGGTTTTAAATTAGGACCATAGTGCCCAATTGCTTCAACCACACATTTAAATGCATCTGAATTTGCAACATTGAATGGTATTCCGGCTTGGTAGAGCAGACGAGCAATATATTGACAAGCTTCTTCTCGTTTCTTCTTGTCACATGCATCTTGAATGTTTGTTTGCTTCAATTTCCTTGCTTTCGAAGTTGAACCACTTTCTCTGGCTTCTGATACACAAAGGAATCCATTGGACCTTTATGTCGTGGCTTCTTGACATTATCCATCCCTTTATTCGGGGCTGAACCAGATGCTAACCTTCTTCTGAAAGTTTGATTTTTAGCTTCATTGTCATCATCTTCAATCTCAATCATGTTGTCAAAATCATCAAAGTGTGGCATCTGATCATAATTCTCTTTGTGGGGTTCTTTCTCTCGGACATGTAATTCAGCAGCTCTTTTCTCACATTCTCAGGGCATTTGAGACATGCTTTAGCATTTTTAAACTTTCTAATTTGATGCTGTTTTGCCCTATATATCCCACTTTTTGTCACCTTAGAACAGAACATACACGTAACAAAATTGGGATCTTTAGGATCTTTCAAAAAATTATATTTCCAAGAGAAATATTTGATCTTTAGGATCTTTAGGATCTTTTGTCATCTTTTTACTGCTAGCATTGGCTGTTGCACCCTCTGCTGCTACCATTGTAAAACCAGTGCACTGCTGACTGCACAAAGCAGAGAGTCAGGGATGAATAGAGAACTGTTTATTGAAAAAAATACAAACATGCTCTGTTTTATTAAATAAAAACAGTCACGAACAGGGAAGAAGGAGCTTAAGAGGAGAATAGAGAATAAATAGTGCCATTGTAAAACCAGTGCACTGCTGACCTGCTTTGTGAATGGTTTTATTGAAGATAAATACAAATATGCTTTATTTATTGAATAAAAAGTAGAGACGGACAGAGGAGGAGGAGAGGAGATTAAGGGAAGGAGAAGAGAAAATAAATTGTGAAAAAGGGTGAAAAAAGAACAAAATTCATACTTTTTTTTTGATTGGGTGCTGTCAACTTCAATAGAGGGAAGGAACTGCTCTAGCCATCCAAAATCCAAGAAAGTTGAAGGGGTACAGCTGCATAGGGTGCATGTAGTTGTGACTCTTTAATCTCTTTTTAAAATCTATTTGTCTCTTAATTTTTTTTAATAAATTACTTAAGTATCCTTGTTTTTTGTTCTTTTAAAGGATTTATCTATTATCCATAGCTGTAATTTTAAATTGAAGTGAATTACAGCTGTTAAATTGGAAGCTAAACAATCAGGGGAATAAACCAATTTTAATTGGGCGCCAAAGGTGAGTGCCTTGCGCCTCGTTCTAGGTGAGTGCCTAGACGGCAGAGGCACTTGCCTGGTTAAAGGCGCCTCACCTGGAGGAGGCTGAGGTGCTTTCAGTCAAGGGCGCCTCGCCTAAGCACCTAGGCATGCCTAGGCAAGCGCCTTAATAACGTTGAATTATGTCAAACATTTTATGGCCTAAACCCAGTTATGTTTGATCCAAACCCTTTTAAGTTTGTGCTGGGTTGTAGTTGAGTCAATGTTTGGCACACTTAACCTTGATGAATATGGGAGTTTCCCAATAAATATTTAGAATTAAATATTTCGGCCATTTTTTATTGGGGTTGGCTTATTATTAGCAACGTGAATCAAGTAGAGCTTTTGAACATGTGATGTAGAACTTTTGCGAAAGGTTAAAAATTGGTATTAGGCCCCATACTAACTTTGAGTCAGAACAATCTATTGCTAAGAGCCTAGGACAGTATTGGTATGGTTGGAGTGGATCGAAACTATTAGCATCAAATTACTGGTATGCTTTGGTTTGTCCTAATTATCATGATGCATCCTAAGAGTTGGTATGAATTGATGCAATCAATGCGGACCAATGCGATAGGTACCAATGTTTCACACATGTGCCAATCTCATTTCCCTGTCAAAATAATATGATGCTGGTGGTAGTTCCACCAAATCAGACGGAACCGCCTGGCTCGGGACATGCCGAACCATATCAATAGAGGATCTATTCGAAAGGAGACACTGACGAGGAGAGGGAGAAGGCAAAAGAGGAAAAGATAGAGAGAAAGGAGGAAAGAGAGGAAAGATCGGGGAGGCGGCCAAAGGGCCATGGAGGCCGCCAGAGGGCCGCGAAGGCCCCTGGTTGACCGCAGCGGGGTAGTGGGAGAACTGGAGAGAGGAAGAGAGAGAGAAGGGGGAGGAGGGAGGGAGAGGAGGGGAGGAGAGGGGGAGGCTGGCGGTGGCCACTGGAGGGCCGCAAAGGCCCCTAGAAATCCCCCCTCTTTCGAATGGAAATAGGGGTGAACCGCCCCTATTTCGATCTGATTACATTTTTTTTGCCGACTCATAGTGAAGCTGGAAATTGTGTTGCTAGCTTCACTATGAGCCAATAAATAAAAAAATCGAAATGGTGATCATCTCTGTTTCGATCCGAAGGAGGGTGAAACCACTTCTTCGGTCATCCAGGGGACTGCGGGGGTCTCTGCCATCTCGCTCTCCCTCTCTCCTCCCTCTCTCTCTTCCTCTCTCCAATGCTCCTTGTCCTGCTATTTCAATCTGATAGAAGGCGAAATCACTCCTCCGGTCATCTGAAGGCCTCCGCATCCTTCTACCAGCCACCATCAGCATCTCTGCAATCCCCTCTCCTTCCCTCTCTCTCTTCCTTTCTCTGGTTCTCCCTCTTCCCTCTCTTTAGTGTGTCGGTTCGAGCCCGATATGGAATGGTACGGGGGCATACCAAACCATACTACCGGCCGGTTGGTTCGGATTCTATTCCGGCATAGCAAACCTTGGGCAGTACTATGTTGGAGTGGGGCTTTTAAACCCTTGACTTTGTTCTTGTCTACCCAATCCTACTACCTAATGAACTCAAGGAGTGATGCTTACTATCTTGATGTCATACATATGGCTTAAGCATGATTCACAAGGAAGCAAGATGTTTGTTGCATCTGGTAGGAAATTTAAGCTACTGATATGCAATCATAAACTGGAAAAAAATAAGATCATAATTTTACATTCTTAGTTTAATTAAATAGGTGATGTCGAAAGAATGGAAGGTCGAGGAATGAAATTTGCTGGTCTCTTATCTGAGTTAATTTTTCCAACTCTTTCTTTAACAACAAATCAAAATCTCGTTTTATTCCTGAGAGACGTGTTGATGAGTTATCCTTCAAGGGAAAGAACATCTTCAAAATTCTCTTTAACAATTCTTACATGATATTTGACTTCATATGAAACTAAGTACGAAATCACAGTAACTTACCTGATCAGCTGAAAGACAGTTTTGATTGTTTGTCGCAGTCGGTGTTCTCAAGGCTTGGGTCACAGATGCTTCTGTTTAAATTTCAGTTTTCGGGCTTTTATTTGCTTTCTAGCAATTTTGCACCTATTTTTATGGCCAGGTCCCATTTTAGGTGAAGCTGATAAGAATTGTTTCAAGTCATTGTAAATTTATTTTTAACTGATTTTGATTATTTTGTGATAAAATAGTGTGCAGTTCCAAGATAGTGGAGTTTCAGGTTGATTAGGAGTTTTGTTTCGTTTAATTTGTCTTAACCAGACTCCTAATTTTGCTATACATAAGTTGGGATTCCTATTATTATTAGAAGACATTGTTTGGGTTGTTGGAATGTCTATGATAGGGTTCTATGAAGAGTGATGAATTATTAGAAGACATTTTTGTTTGAATGAATGAATGAGTTCCTTTATGTGGGTTTTTCCATGGTCTCTGTTATTTCCTTCAGCTACCGTTGCTCCTTTATTTCTCTCTTCCTCATATTTATGCACTTCTGTGCCTCAGATTAATTCTTTGATTTGTAATCTTTAGATTTGAATTTAGGTAATTTATTTTATTCAATTATTGTTATTGTAGAAAAGCTGGTTAGATATATTCAAATTGTTTGCATTTTTTTTTTTGCTTGGGCTGTTCCTCTAGTGGTTTTGCTGCCTTAATTTGGGAAACAATAATATCTAAGGGATACTCTAGGTCTAGTTTGGTTTAGGAGAGGTTTTAAATTTTTGGAATTGCCTTTCAAATTAATTTTGATGGCTTTTGTTGTTGCATTTTTTAAACATATGATGTTTGCAATTATTAGAGAGTTTATGAGTATCTTATTCTTCCTTTTCCTATTCTTTTAGGTTGAAAGTTTGAGATGTCCTAGTTAAGTAAGCAGTTCAAGTTAGTAAGCCTTTATCATGTATTTGTTATAAAAGGGGGAGATTGATTTTTGGACAGTTTGATGCATTATTTCTGATTTCTTCTTCCTGTTCATTCCTTTTGTCATTCTGTCTCATGTCTTAATTATTTTGAGACAGGATCAATCTTCTATGAAAATTTTCTGCATAGATCTAATTTATTTTGTATTTCAGAAAATGCTGCTTAATTGAAATATATTCACATATTAATTGATTGTAAATGCGATCTCTCACATCGAACTACAAGTTTACATTGATCCACAGCTTGGATTGAGTTTTCATTAGTTAAGATGCATCATGTTTCCTTGCAAATGTAACACAAACCGAATCAAAGTTTAGCAGGTCAGCAAACCAGGCTAGTGCCACTGCCTGTCTATAGAGCCACCAATGGATGCTATAGTTGTCAGAGAATGGCTGTGAGGAATTTTTAGAATTCAAGCAACGAAAGAGGGTGTTAGATGCTAGAATTGTTTAGGATTCAAGTATGTGTCCTAAGAAAAGATGATGTTAATTACAGCAAATCCTAAAAATGTAAAACCTGAGGAAGAGAGGTTCCTTATACTTGAAGGAGATAATGGTGGTGAATTCATTTCCATAGATTGAGGTGTCTATGGACAGAAGCAGTAATTGGAATGTGAATGGGAGATTTTCTTGTGACATGTCACACAATATCTTCATTGATGGTGGAACTGCAGAAAATGTTGTTGGTTAAGAATCGAAACTTGAAGATTGACTGCAGAAATATCTGTTTCAGTTGGCTTGTCTCAATTGCCATGAACCTTTTATGGTGAAACATTGGTGTTTGTTTAGCTTTTCCATTGAGAAAATCTACCCTGAGGAGGTATCATGCGATGTGGTTCCTACATCCACTGCACATTTTGTAGGGTGACATTGGTTGTACAACCTCAGTGTTCGGCACAATGCACAAGCCAGCACCTATAATTTCAACTAAAAGAAGTTTTGACTCTCCAACCTATGCCACCAATGACCCCATAAACTGTCAGTGAAAAGCAATGAGGATTAGCCAGAAAGACCACTTATCATGGTAAAGGCATATTACATCCGTATACAACTGAAAACCACTCCAGCCAAACAAGCTCAAGGACAAGGAACGTGCAATGGATGCTATTGATGCAATTTCATTTTTGAATTGTTTAATTTTAATTTATTAGTTCAGTTTTTTAGTCATTAATTTTCTATTTTAGTGGGAAATGTATTGAAGCATATTATTCACAAGTGTTCTTCATGCTACAGCACTGTGAACATTAACCATGAAATACAAAGATTATCCTAGAAAATAGGGGGTCTCAGATTGTGTTTTAGCTTGGTTGATTTCCTAACTTAGAGGGTCCTAAACAGGGTTGGGAGTAGTGGGTAACTGAAGCTATATAAAGGTGGTTGGCTATTTTGCTGGCCTTAGAATTGTACAAAGAAAGGCAGCAGGCCTCCTTCCCTTCTTCCTCTTATTCTCTCGTTTTCATTCTCTCTTGTTTTCTTCTCTACCCTATGCTTTCTTTTTTCTACTTTTCTTCTCACATTTTCCATATTATTCAGTTCTCATTAATGGTATAAGAAATACAGCACATTACTTCTTTGCAACTGATTAGATCCATCCAGTCAAGTCAGATCTGACTTTGTTTAATTATATATATGAATCAGTCAACAGTTATATATTTTCTTTGTGTAGCCTTCAATTAGAAAGAAGCTACATCACTCATCAGATGCTCAAGTGAAGATGTCCTATTTATGAGGAAGAGAATCCAAAATGATATGCCCCGAAGAGAATCCAAAATGATATGCCCTAAAGACCTAAGCAGGGATTTTAGTTACAATTTAAATCTATCAGAACTATGCCATGTGGATAGTTTGAACCTTTAATAGCAGAATGAACTCCATGGTACTTTATTAATGGGTTGTGCTGCACGTGTTGAGAAGATGATACAAGCAATGATTTTACATCTACTACAAAAGCACAAGCGGGAACCTGAACTTTTCTGTGAGAATTTTGGGGCAGTGATAATCATAATAGATATCTAACAAAAGAAAACGAAAAAAGAATTA